>CAUYRH010097361.1:0-18260 GCA_963574655.1 Perodicticus potto
CCTAGGTAGAGTGCCATGGCATCACAGTTCACACCAACCTCCAATTCCTGGGCTCAAGCAAGTCTCTTGTCTCCACCTCCCAAGTAGCTGGGACTACAGGCGCCCGCCACAACGCCCGGCCATTTTTTGGTTGCAGCCGTCATTGTTGTTTGGTGGCCCGGGCTGGATTCGAACCCGCCAGCTCAGGTGTACGTGGCTGGCGCATTAGCCCGTTGAGCCACAGGCGCCGAGCAGTGTGTGTGTATTATATGTGTCTGGAATATAGGTAAATACTTTACCTATATTAATTAATTCAATCCTAGATCAATCTTGTAATAGAAGTAAAATTAGGATCCCTATTTCACAGATGAGTAAACTGAGGCTTAAAAAGGATAAATAGGCTCGGTGCCTGTGGCTCAAGCGGCTAAGGCACCAGCCATGTACACCTGAGCTGGCGGGTTCGAATCCAGCCCTGACTGGCCAAATAACAATGACGGCTGCAAACAAAAAATGGCTGGGCGTTGTGGTGGGTGCCTGTAGTCCCAGCTACTTGGGAGGCGGAGGCAGGAGACTCGCTTGAGTCCAGGAATTGGAGGTTGCTGTGAGCTGTGATGCCACGGCACTCTACCCAGGGTGATAGCTTGAGGCTCTGTCTCAAAAAAAAAAAAAAAAGAAAGGATAAATGATTTTCCTTATATAATAAAGCAAAGAAGTAGTAGAGAGAGCTGAAATTTGAACTCAGTTCATCTTACTACAAGGCATACACTCCTAAGCACTATAACATACTGCCTTCCTACGGTCAGATAGTTTACGGTATTATAAATCTATTAACAAATATGTGTAACTGGCTTAGACATGGTCTAAAAGACCTATGTTAGGGAATATAATCAGATCCTGAGTAGGGCATAGTTGATTTTCTCTAGTGACTATGCATATGGTTATACATGGAAAAGCTTAAAGCAGAGGTAAGCATTGAACGGAATCTTAAAGGTGGCTTTGCTAATCCAATGAGAATTGAGAAGAAGAGCCCTGTAGGTAGAAGAAACAACATGAGCAAAGGCATGAAAGTTTGAAAACAATTGGTTGCTTTAGGAAATTCTAGGTAAGACTACTTGGTTAGTATGAGGCATGGCAAGTTCAGGAAAAGGTAGTAGACAGGAGAGGTATGGAGGGGCAAGATGATGGAGACACAAAGAGTAGGAAGCCAAAGAAACTTCAAACAGAGTAAAAAAATCTAAGGAGGAAAGAATCTCAACAATGAGAAAGCAAAAAACTATAGTGGGATTATTGAATTAAGTTATGTTATCATATGATAAAAATCTATAACTACGAAAAATTTTGAAGAATTTTTAATAATATGGCAAAATACTTAAGAAAATATCAAATGATATGAAATTATATGTACAATATGGTTATTTTATAATATAATGTGATATATGACATAGTCACATGCAATATATAATACATATATTCATATGTGACATATAATGTACATATGATAGATAACATGTTATATGTGATATACATATAGATGTGTATATATATGATTTATACATGCACAAGAGAAGGAATGAAACATACCATAAAAACAGTGGTTCTCTCTGAGTGGTAGGATCTTGGGAGATATTATGCTCTTTATACAGATTTTTACATTTTCCAAATTCCCTATAATAAGCATGTATTAACTCATATAACAAAATTTAGTGAAACACCTAAAATAGTTCTCAATAACATGGGAAAATACAGCATAATATGTATTAAGTAAAATCAGAATAGAACCTTATCAAGAAAGTAGAATCTCATCAGCATTATATGGCACAGAGGCAAGGTGACAAAAAGGTGTCATATGCATTTCACAATTAGGAGGTTACTAGGGAATGACGAGCTGAAGAAAAAAGCCAAACTAATTGTGTTGAGGAAAGGGAGACATGTGTCCATCTAGTGTAGACTACTTTTAAGAAGCTTTCTTGATGAGAAAGGGAGGGAATGGAGGAATCATAAAGTCAATAGAGATCTTTTCTTTTCTCTTTTCTAAAATGGGAGCATATAGTATGTTTAGGTGATAGTGCAGAAAATACAGCTGAGAAGAAAAGATTGAAGATAAAGAAAAGGGCTTGGTGCTCATAGCACAGTGGTTATGGTGCCAGCCACATACACTGAGGATGGCAGGTTTGAACACAGCCTGGGCCTGCTAAACAACAGTGACAACTGCAACAAAAAATAGCTAGGTGTTGTGGCGGGCGCCTATAGTCCTAGCTACTTGGGGAGGCTGAGGCAAGAGAATCACTTAAGCCCAAGAGTTTGAGGTTGCTGTGAACTGTGACGTTACAGCACTCTACCAGGTGTGACATAGTGAGACTGTGTCTCAAAAAAAAAGAAGATAAAGGAAAAGGTGTGAAGGACATGAGCTGGATCAGGAAACTGAAGGGCATCAATACAAAGAACTTCTTTTTCTACAATAAAGTATGTAGAAAGTACTTTGCAATATATATTTATGCATATTTAAAAATTATTACATTGAACTCATAAATGTTATTCAAACAAATATGCTATCACAATATGAAGTCATGTCTGTAAATTATAATCTACAACTCACATGACATCTTATCATTACTTATACCTGGTATGGTTCAGTCATCTTTTTATCAGGTTTCCCATAGTATCGCAGTTTTGATTTCTGCAAGATCCTCACAAGCAACGCAGGAAAAGTTCTTCTGTTAAACCAGGTCGTTTCAAGGTGAGAAAGGGAAATTATTTTGGTGTCTAAAATATAAAAAACAGTAAAAACTCTATGTAAAATGTCATGGCAATTTCAAAGATGTATTTTAATGGTTATAAATGGTAGCCAGATCATATCCAAAGCAACTCCTTCTTGCCAGCTAAACCACTCTATATACTTCCCCCACCTAAACTACATGTTATTTCTAATATTGATAGCTAAAATATATAAAGGACTTACTATGTGCCTGGAACATAGGTACATACCTAGATTAACTAATACAGTTTCAATTAGAATGCCTTCCATCTTACCAAAATGCTTAAATACTTCCTGGAAAACTTGGATCTAAACTTACCTCCCTTATGGGAAAAACTAAATGTCTTAGAATATTTTCCCACTACAAAGTACTTATATATTTAATTTATAGAATTGTTTTACCACACATTTCTATAACATCCTAATATCAATTTCATATGTGTCCTATCTTTCCCAAACATGCCAGACATGTACCTTTGTACTATGTATTTACTATTCCCTTTGCCTGGAATGTCATTCCCTTAAATATACAGGTTACTTTCTCCTTCCCTTCTTCAGTTGTTGCTCAAAGTTCACTTTTCAATGATGTTATCCCCTACCACTCTACTGAAAACTGATCCCCCATGCCACTTTATTTTTGTACAGAGACTTAAATATCTTCTCATACACGGTATAATTTACTTTGAAACATTTTAATCTCCAAGCCTGCTGGCAAGCATAAAAACTGCTTAAAAGCTATTCATCATCTTAAAGGATTAATTTGTACTCCTGATTTTATTCTTCCTTGGATGGATTAAGAGGGGTTCCATCTGCATCTCTCCACATTTTGGTCTCTCACAGCCCATAGTACCAACTTCTAGAACCTGACTTTGCATTGGTCCCAAAATTTCTTTTGCTAAGTCACCTTCCACTTCCATCTTTGTTTATATGTTTTACCAAGTCAACATTTTTGCACAAAAATCATACTTGTAATTTCTTTTTAATAAGAGCTTAAGTGGCATTTTATAATTATGCCTACCTATACCATAAAAACACACACAATTTTCAGTATTATTAGCATAAACTATATAATTTTCCTTCTAGATCTTCCTAATACATTACTAGCTCAGGATCACAGGTCCTAATATTTGATCTAATGTAATTAAGTGATTTCCTTTTTCATACAATCAGACAAATCTCAGATCAGCTTTGAATTACCTGGAATGTATGTGAAATACTCTTGATCAATGAAGGACCTTATGCCTCCTTTTCTGGCTGTAAAAGTATCAAGAGGTACATAGAACTTCATAGAACATACATATTTTCATTCAAATTCAAAAAGGAACTAGAAGCTATTTACAGTCAATAAGGAATCTGTATAAATTCAAGCAATAAATATGTTCATTATCAAACAAAGAAAGTAAGTAAACTGGATACTCAATACAAAAAGTGATAAGGTAATCAATAGAACAGCAATTCTCACATTTTTGGTTACAGGACCCCTTTACATTCTTAAAAACTGAGGATCTTGAAGAGTTTTTGTTTATGTCGGTTATATCTATCAAGATTTGCTGTACTATAAAATAAACTACAAATTAAAAAAATCATCAACTCATTTAAAAACAATGACAAACTAATACATATAAATGACATATTTTTGAAAGATGACTATATTTTCCAAAACAAAAGAAATTTAACGAGAAAAGTGGCAGTGTTTTACATCTCTGAACATCTCTTTAGTATCTAGCTTAATAAAAGATAGCTGGATACTCATATATTCTTTGGCATTCAGTCATTTCCATGTCACATATCATACAGTCCCTGGAAAACTTCACCATACACTTGTGAGAGAAAGAGTGAAAAAAGGTAAGTAAAGTCTTAGTATTTTGAGAATAGCTTTGATTCACAAATACCCTGCATATGTCTTGGGGACACCACCAGAGGTCCCTGGACCACACTTTAGAAATTGTTTCAAAGGAATAAATCTAAGGAATGCAGAAGGTATAAAGATAAAAACTGAAAATAATGAATTAGAAAATGTTATACCATAATAAAGAACCCAGTAACATTGATAAATATAATTCTTTGGAAAAAATCAATGAAAAGATAAACCTGTGTCAAGTCCAATCATGAAAAAAGGAAACCAAAATGTAATATTCAGAATGTGATCAAATATACATAAAGAAAAATTATTCAAAGATTATTTATGATTCTATATCAATAAACTTGAAAATATCAGTGAAATAACATTCTAGGAAAATATAAGTTACCAGTCACCTTAAGAAGCAGAAGAAAACAAGAATGCTTCCGTAATCATGGGAGAAAATATAAAAAGTTCACAAATAACGGCCTCCAAAAATATCAGCAAGTTCAAATAGTTTTACAAGAAAATTCTAACAACTTCCAAAGACTAGCTCTTTCCCTGAACTATAAATTGCCCCAGAGCCAAGTAAAATACACAAATTATACCAATTCACTTATAAACTTAGAATAATCTTGAAAAAAACCAACAGAAATATTACAAGAGAAAACTATAAACCCCAATTATTTATGGTGGCGAAAATCCTAAATCAAATACTGTCAAATCTAATACAGTAGCATGTCAAAAGACAACTGTGTGCTATGACCAAGTGGGTTTTTTTTTTTTTTTTTTTTATAGACAGAGTCTCACTTTAAAACCCTCATTGGAGTGCCATGGCGTCACAAAGGTCACAGCAACCTCCAACTCCTGGGCTTAGGCGATTCTCTTGCCTCAGCCTCCCTAGTAGCTGGGACTACAGGCGCCCGCCACAACGCCCGGCTATTTTTCTGTTTTGCAGTTCGGCCGAGGCTGGGTTTGAACCCGCCACCTTCTGTATATGGGGCCAGCACCCTACTCGCTGAGCCACAGGTGCCGCCCACCAAGTGGGGTCTTAAGCATATTCTCTTGTTCAATTGGAGGATATTATAAATTCTGAATAATTCTGGAGTCTGACATAGACATGCAACTTTAATTTTGTTAAAACATCAAGGATAACTACTGGGAGAATATAAACCTAATGTATAATTTCCAAACTACTAGAAGAAAAAAAGTCTTTTTAATCCCACAAAAGTCAAAAAGTCAAAAAAATAAAGGATGGCATATAGTAGACATAAAGTAGGATTTCAATAACAGGTGCAAACATCATTAATCACATTAAATTTAACTGAATTAAATTCACCTCTTAAAAAATTGGTTTGGGTCAAAAAGTAGAATCTTAGCTATATTCTTCTTTAAAAAAGAAAAACCAACAACTAAATGGAAATAAAGGGACAGACAAAGATACATTAGGCTAATGGTTCTCAAAGTTTGGTCTTTCCACCAGCATTATCATTGCCGCTACTGAACTTGTTAGAAATGCAAATTCTAGGGTCCTACCCCAGAAACTGGAGGTGGTGCTCAGCAATCTGTATTTTAAAATGTTAATGAGGTGTTCTTCATGCCCACATATTGAGAAGCACCAGCCTACGTGCTACCAAAAAAGACAGAGAAGTAGTAAGCATCAATATCAGATAAAACAGAATTCAAGGCATAAAGGGACAAGAGGCATATCCAAATTGATAAAGGGTAAAATTCATCAAGATATTAATCAGTTATGAAATTTAACACATTATAGCAATACCTAAAGCAAAAAACTTTTAGAAATGTAAGGAAAATAAGAGGGACTTTACCTAACAAATGCCAACAGTGTAACCTCTATGTACCTTCAATTAACCTGAAACAATAAAATATATGTGTGAGTGTGTGTGTAAGAAATGGATAAAACTATCATCATAGAGAAAAGCCAATATTCCTTTCAGGGGAAGGAGGCAAATAAAGTAGATTAAAAATAAGAATGTAGAATATTTGAATTAAATTTTAAAAACCTGGTATAATATGGAACCTTAGATCTAGTAAATAAGCTTTTTAAAAACTTTTGGAGTTTAAAGAGAAATTCCTATTTAAAGTAAAAAATATGAGTAATGAATAATAATAAAATCTCTATACTTCAAAGCCTGGAGGGGGTGCAGCTATAGCTATAGTCAGTATTGATGGGAGATTTCAGGATTTTAAAAGTTTCTGGAAGCAATAAACAAGCAAATAAATGAACGAAGCATTCGACTAGAAAAGTAATACAAGAAAAATATGAACAAAGGAAGTACATAGAAATAATTAAAGATGATAGTAGAAATTAAGTAAAAACCATCTCCTCACTATAGATTTTGTTATTCGTGAAGCCAAGAGTCTTCAGTTTTTGTTAAATAACAATAAAACAGACAAACCTCTGGCAAGGCTGATCATGAGGAAAGGTGAACGTACCAATAATAGGACTGTGAAAGGAGAAATAACTGACAAGACATGAAAAATATAGCTTACAATATGCAATTCTGAGATCTAGATGAAATGAGATTTCCTAGCGAAATACCAATTCTCAAAAATGGACTCAAGAAGCACTATTGGATTGATCACTTTCTGTACATGAAATTGAAAGGAAGATATTCCCACCATCTCCCAGTCAGGCTCGGATAGATTTCGAGGTAAATTCTACCACACTTTCAATGAGCATAAAATTTCTGAAAGCACAGAAAAACAGGTAAGCATTTCAACTCATTCTACTAGCTGAATATTAACCTGACATTGAAATTGCACTGAAAAAAAACCCCAAATGAAACCTATGGAACAAATTCACAATATACAGATGTAAAAATAATAACCATGACCACGTGGGGATTCAAAAGTGGTTCGACACTAGAAAATCCATTAATTTATTTCATTTATTCTTTTATTCAACACGTACTGAATGCCTACTATGGGCCAGACATTGTTCTGGCTATAGGGGATGTGGCCCACTGCAGTGGAAAAAATTCATGGATCTCATAAAAGAGGTAGGGAGAGAAAGAAAAACAAATCACCAAATAAAATAATTTCATATTAGTACCACGCACTAACTGACTGTGCAACTGGAGCTCTCAAATAAAATAATTTCAAAGTGTTATGATTCTGTGAAGGGCATTTGCAGGGTGATGTAATATTATAGGAATAAATGTGGAAAGGAATACTTATTTAAATAGCTCTTTCTAATATGTTTTATATATTTGAACTGAAACATGAGGATGGGAAGAAACATTCTACAAAGATGAAAAGGCAGGTACAAAGTACCTGAGGTAGGAAAAAGCTTGGAGTTTTGAGGATGAAAAATAAGGCTGGGATTGCTAGAACAATATGGTGGAGGAGAGGGGCTGGACATGAGGTTGTAGAGGTAAGGGATTCTATACTGCAGGGGTCTGCAAATTAGGGTCCGTAAGTCAAATCCACGCTGCTTCCTGTTTTATGATAAATGAAGTTCTGCTGGAACAGTCAGGCTCATCCAGATACATACTGTCTATGGCTACTTTCCCTATACAACAACAAAACTAAATTGTTGTAACAGAGATTATATGTCCCTCAAAGACAAAAAGATTTATGATTTGGCTCTTTAGGGATATAGTTTGCCAACCTCTCCTCGAGGGCCTTATAGACCTATAGATGGCTGTCTAAATGCAATGGGGAGCCACTGAAGAGAGATTTAGGCAGGAGAGTGGCATGATCTAACTTCAATTTTAAAAAGTCTTCCATTTTAAAAATATGATGACTCAGAGGAGTCATGAAGGAGTTTTTTCGGGTGATTGAAATGTTCTATAGCTTGATGGGGTATGATTACAGAGGTGTGTATATATGTAAATATTTATCAAGCTGCATTTTCAAGATCTTTTTACTTTTCAGTGTACAAGGTAAAAGTTAGTAAAAAGTTTCAAAAGCACAAAAAGTACCATAAGCAAAGTTAACAGAAAAGGAATAGAATGCAAGAAAATAATTTGCAGTATACAGCAAATAAAAATTTAATACCTAGTGACAAAGAAATCCTACAAATTGAAATTCAAAAAAGTTCAAAAGATATAATATTAAATAGTAAGATATGGTCAAATAGATACCCTAATACATATGTTGATGAATATAAATTAGTATAATCTTTTCAGAAGATGATTTGTCAATATCAACTAAATTTAAAAAATTCAAATACCCTTTAACCCAACAATTTCACTTCTAGGAATTTATTCAACAGAAATACTTGAATATAGTGATCAAAAAAATGTGTACATCCTAATGATGTTTAGCATTGTATTTAATACTGAAAATTTAACTACTACTTAAAAGTGCAAGTTACTCATTCACTTGGGTATGATATAGAAAATAATAGGCACATCCATACTATGCAATATTTTATGTACCGTTACACATACAAGATGCCTATGGTAAATTTAGTGGAAATAGTAAATTACACAATGCATATCACTCATTTTTTTCAAAGATACACACCAAACTGCTGACAATTTATAATTTATTTATTTTCATTTTTTGCAGTTTTCAGCCGGGGCTGGGTTTGAACCTGCCACCTCCGGCATATGGGGCTGGTGCCCTACTCACTGAGCCACAGGCACTGCCCAATTTATAATTTTGAAAGGAAATTTGAAGGCATGAGGGAAGGTGAAACAGGGTATTTATTATTAAAAATTTCAAACATTCAGCAAACCTGAAAGAATTTTGCAGTGAACATCAAGGTACCAACTTCCTAGATTTTACCACCACTGTTTTAATATACTTAGGTCTTACATTTTTAACACAATATATATTCCTTTAAATATACATTTTGGATTTTTTTGTCACATGGATATTGGCTTTTGTAATAAAAATATGGTTTTGATAAATGAAAAGATATTACTTTCATAATCAGAAAGAAACAAAATGTACTTTCACAGAGTATTATACCCTTCTTAATTCTTGCAGGGCACTGATTTTTCATTTACATATTCAATTCTAAAAATAAAAATGATAAACATTTAGAGTAGTAATGCTACAGCCTTATTCCCTCCTGGACATAAAATGATTCCACCATTTCATCCCAGAAATAACTGTCTGGCTTTTAAAATTTAGTTATTTAAAACATCCTTGGCTACATATTTCTACATCTTTTTTTCCTTATATCTAGGTATGACTACAATTGCATATTTTTGAGCCAGTTATCTTCACTTTCAAATTTGTTGCTTTTACATATCAGAGTTAGATGATTTAGCATTGGGACAATAACAAAAATAAAGGACTGAAATGTGGTAAGTGTAGAAAATTATAACCTTTCTCCTTCCTGTATTCTTTTATTTTTTTGGATTTTATTTATTCCCCATTGCATATGTGTTCATGCCCATAGTACCATCATTCCCCTTAATTCCATCTTTTATAGAAAAATATATTTTAGAGCAGTTGCTGATGACAGTTTCAGGTTAATTTCCTAATTCTGATACATAAAAATTGGACTCAGATCCGTACTGTCGGTGGTAAGTAATAAGAAACAGGAAAATGAGAATTCCAGGCCTTCTCACAACATCACATATTCAAAAAGTGATATTTACATAACTGTAACACTCAAAAGACATAAAAGTTGCGTTTTTATCAATGTAAATTATTAAGGACTAAATCACGGAACATCCTTTTTGAGTGAGGGTTAAAACCAATACAAACTCATAAATTCTGACAACTCTTACACTAAATTCACATCTATAAGCTCTTTAACCGACACAACGAACTATTTCCACAACTGGAATGGGAACGAAACTAAAGATTAATCCCACTGTAGTCTAACGTAGAACTGACGCCCGAAGAACACTGATTTCCACACCCGGACGTTTATCAGATTGAATTAAAGACACAGTCAGACACTTCCTCAACTGGCAATCAAACCAAGAAGGGGCTGTGGAAATTTCATTAAGCAAGTGTCCTTTCCCCATTCAAAAAACTTGTCTACTACCACTCCCGGCTTGTAATTAATCAACAATACGAAAGCACCTCAGTCTCCTTTCTCTTTAACCAAAGCTCTGGAAAATGATTTTTTAAAAACCCTCTATCGTACCTTCAAAATACTTACCGCTAAAATTGTATTCGGCAGGTTGCTTGTTGGTTAACCAGATGTCTCCATACGGATCTTCGTTATTCCAGAGTGCCAGGTAATGACTCTTCCCGCCTCTTAAAGGCCTCTCTGGTTTCTCCCCGTGCGCTCTATTTCTGAAGGGAGTTTCTACAGAAACCGTATCTAAGGTCTCCCCACAGTGGACGTTATCTATGCACAGGATGCCCTGGCCTAATCTTTTCTCATTGTAAACACAGGAGACTCTGGAAATTCTCATTTCTATGCCAACTTTAAGAATATTTTGATAAATGAGAAAGTTTAAGCTGGGGTCCAGGTAGCACTTCTCCTGGTAAACGCCGTCTGAGATCGTCACATCATAGCAGTAAAGAGGAAGGTTGGGCATTATGTCCCGTGGCTCATCCTCTAACAGATATCTTTGGACGGCCAGCACAGTAACAGGTACCACCTCTGAGGGGGTCACCCACTGGCGTGGTGAGCCGATTATTTGATCAAGAACCTTTTGGATCCAGGACTTGGGCGCCGGGGCAGCCCTTCGGATCACGCCCCCCGGGACGATGCAAGCCCGATTTGGCTCAGGGTACGGAAAATCTAACCCAATATATGAGGGACCAGCCTGAGGCTGGACTGACTCACCGGACATTGTTGGATGACCGCCTCCCTTCCTCACTCCTAAAAGCTAGTCTACCCTGGCAAACCTGAGGTAAGAGAAACCGCGCGCTTTGGCGACGAGCTCTACTCTGCCCCGCTGACCGGCGACGCTCCGCCCAGCGACTAGGCGGCAGAGCGGTTACGCATGCGCACGCCCCCTCCTGCTCCGCCCCCCACTTGGCGCGCAGCCCACGTCGCGGCGCTGTTACTAGGCAGGCACACGCGCCAGTTACGTAGCGGGCTGCCGAACCTCGTGCTGGCGGGATTGCCGTCTGCGGGGGGGCTGTCAAGGGAGCGCGGGGAGGAAAGCGGCGGTAGTCAAGGTTACTAAAACCGGGGGGAGGTGTACTCCTGGCTCTCTAAGAAGGAGGATGCTGAGAGGCAATAGAAAAGGGAAAGTGCCAGGAAGCACGGTGCAGGGAGTCATAGTCGAACAAAACCAGATAATGTATGCACGGCCTTCAGGACAGTCACTAGCACAAAAAGTCCTCAATAAACATTAGCTGCTATTGCTATTAGCATTAGCATAATTGTCTGTAGTGGCTCCCTGAGTTCAGGGTAGGTGAATTAGTGATTAAGTGCAAATGAAAACAGAACAAGGCAGAATTGACTTGAAGAGCTGTCGTTAGATTACAATTCTTAAAATGCACTTATTGCTAGGATATAGAATTTCAGGAACTCCATTTTTTTACTACAACGCATATATCAGAAATGAATGTAAAGCCAAAAAGCTGATAAGAATAGTAAAAATTAAGGATAAAATATTTACTTGATGTACCCAGATGTGTTAGTATATAAGATGTAGTAATTATCCTGAAACTACTTTAAAAAATGATTATGAGGCTTGATGCTTGCAGCACAGTGGTTATGGCACCCGCCACATACACCCAGGCTGGCGAGTTTGAACCCAGCTCAGGCCAACCAGCTAAACAACAATGACAACTGCAACAAAAAGTAGTCGGATGTTGTGGCGGGCACCTGTAGTCCCAGCTACTTGGGAGATTGAGGCAAGAGAATCGCTTGAGACCAAGAGTTTGAGGTTGCTGTGAGCTGTGACACCCCAGCACTCTACTGAGGGCGACATAGACTCTGTCTCAAAAAAAAATGATTATGAGCTAATTTTTAAAATATTAATTCCCTTGGTGCTCTATTTTGTCACTATATTTATTCTATTTATTCACTATTTATGAATTTCCTACTATGAAGCAGGCACTTTTAGACCGGAAAAAGAGTTCCAAAATTGCTTTGAAGGGTAGACCAGGCACTGGCATCTATGCATAGCTTCCCAGTGGGAGCACTTCAAAGGTGACCATAGTGATATTTAGCAATGAGATGTAGTATTTTTTCTAGGATGAGTTTGCACACTTAATTGTCAGATATTTATTTCTCTCTTCTCTCTCTCTTTCTTTTTCTTCTTTCTTTTTGAGACAGAGTCTCACTATGTTACCTAGGCTAGAGGGCTGTGACATCATAGCTCACAGCGACCTCAAACTCTTGGGCTCAAGTGATCCTCTTGCCTCAGCCTCCTGAGTAGCTGAGACTACAGGTATCTGCCACAACAGAAATTGTATTTTTTGAATGTCTGGTCTGGGCAAGGTGCAGTCTTGCTGTGGAAACCAAAAAACATAGTAAGGAAAAAAGGAGTGGAGGAGGCAGCAGTTAATATTTTGTGGAGTATGATTAGGGAAGGCTTCTCTAATAAGAGATTGAGTGCAGAAAGGGAGAAAGTGAGCTCTGTGGATATCTGGGGGAATGATACTTGAACTAGAGAGAACAGCAAGAGCAGATTCCATGAGCCAGAAGCATACTTGATGTTTTCAAGGAAATGCAAAAGCCAGTCAGCAGCAGTAGAGGAGTGAGGGGAAGAGTGGTCGGAGATGAGGTCAGAGAGGTAGCAGGGGTTCTTCTCTTTTGAGCAAAAGAGTAACATGATGCTTTAGTTTGAGCTCCACTTCCATCATGATGCCTCCCCTAACCATGTCAGTCTAGAATAATCTTTCTCTTCTTTGTGTATTACTCATTTAACATTTATCATCTAATACCTTACAATTAAAAAATATTTTAATGTATACACCTTGTCACTCTAACTCAGTTTCTCAAACTGGCACACTTGATATTTTAGGCCAGAAATTACTGGTTGCGCTGTAGGATATTTAGCAGCATCCCTGGTCTCTACACACTAGATACCTGTTGCACTTCTCCCAACTTCAATTCTGACAACTAAAAATATCTCCAGACATTGCCAAATGTCCCCTGGGGGTCAAAGTTGCTGCCATTTGGGACATCTGATTAAGATCTGATTTAACTAGATGGTAAAACTTTTGTGAGCAGAAACAGATTTGTTCTTTTTGGTTTACTATGGTTCTTTCACTACTGCTATGCATAAAAGACACTTGAATATTTTAAATAAGTGAAATATAATTCCCACTGATTCTATACGAAAGGGAATATAGAAGTATGGTTTTCCATAAACAAACAAACACAATATACAAAAATTCAAACATACAAAACATAAAATAATTTTCTTGAGTGCAGGTACTTTGTTATGTTCACTGCTGAATCTCCAGGGGCAAAATCAATACCAAGTCTACAGTAGGTGTTCAATAGTAACTGTTGAATGAATAAATGAAATTATGGGTTTTTATTGGATTTCCTGTAGGGATCATTAAATGTCAGCTATCTCCATTGTTTATTCAAGGAGGGCTTGTTTGGAATCTTTCAAATCTGCTCTGTCAGCACCCGCTAAACTATACACTCGATGAAATTTACGAATAGAGATGGATATTAGCAGTGGTGCTTAGTAGTTGAATAATGAACAAATAGCACTAATGTTTGTTTTTACATTACTACTCACAGTAAAGATGTACCATGGGCACATGCTTGGATTATATTATTCCACTGACGATTTGCTGAAAGTGTGTGTCTCCCTAAGAATTAGAGTGTCTGCTTGAATAGTAGGCACACCTATTGAAGTACAGCTGCTCTCTGATGTGGCACTACTCAGCACCTGTTTTAGGATCAATTTCACAATAATAGAATAAATAAAGAAAATGACTTTCAAAGTCAGAACTGGGTATCATTCAGGTTATTGATCTTTTCTTCCTCTTAGATCTGGAAAGTTTGTTATAGTTCTCCAGAGCTTAAAATGGTAAAAGCAGACAAAATAATATTTAATAAAATGTAAATGTTCTAAGATCTTAAAAAAACTCTTCAAATATATCATGAACTTTATTTTGGTAGTTTGCTAAATTTGGTGCTGATTATAAACCACATTGATTTCCCTCATCTTTAAAATTGGACCAATCAAAAGTAGTCACAATTGTTGAAAAATTAAGTTAGTCCATATGCATAAAGTGCTTATAACAGTACCTGGCACATAGTAAGAGTTCAATAACTCTTACTCTGACAACTAAAAATATAGTTAGCAACCCATTTTTGCTATTACACTAAAAGGAAGATAAGGTATTACGTAAGATCATAGAATACTAGAACCATAGGGAATCATTAGATACCCATTAGTCCTGTGTTTTTCAATCTGTGGATTGTAAAGCATTAAAGAGGTTATGAAGTCAATTTATTGGGTCACAACCAACAGTTAAAAATATGTAAAGTAATGGAACAAAAAATATCAAGGGTGTATTGCACATAATCAGGATAAGTATTGTATTGTAAAATTTTTGTTTCAGATTTGTTGGTAGGGATATGAATATACTGAGTCATAATATAAAATGTGTTTTTTTGTTTGTTTGTTTGTTTTTGAGACAGAGTCTCAAGCTGTCGCCCTGGGTAGAGTGCCATGGTGTCACAGCTCACAGCAACCTCCAACTCTTGGGTTCAAGTGATTCTCTTGCCTCAGCCTCACAAGAAGCTAGGATTACAGGCACCTGCCATGACGCCCAGCTATTTTTTTGTTGTTGTTGCAGTTGCCATTGTTGTTTTACCTGGTCCAGGCTGTTTTCCAACCTGCTAGTCTTGGTGTATATGGCTGGCACCCTACCCACCGAACTACGGGCGCCACTTAAAATGTATTTCTTACCATAGATTGTGTCCAAAAAATGTTTAAGAGCAACTGGTATAGTTCAATCCCCTGTTATTACAAAAGAAGAAACTAAGACCCAGACAGGGGGACTAACATGAACAAGATCACACAGTGATAAGTGGCAGAGCATTAGAACTAATGGCTAAGCCTCCTGATTACCAAGTCCTTTTAAAAAATGCTTTCCTTGACGTTGAGTAGCACAGATCCTGCATTATTTTGCAGATATATTAATTTTTTGTTTGAAGAATGTCGTTTTAGTCCATCTCCTCATTCATTTGACTATCCTTTCATTCATTTACCTGGGTAGGAAAATTAGCATCATTCTTTGGCCTTAGGTATTGGAGATACACATGTATTTGATGTCCATCAAATATATAAAATTATGAGAGTGGAGGTGTGGGGGCAGAAGAAAGAACTAGTTAGTGCTAAAACGATATGGAGAGTTCAGAAGCTATCTCAAAGAGTATTTAGGTAAGCTCTCCAAACATCACCACGGTAACAAGAGAGGGCCTGAGGGTGGCTGCCTGGCAACCAGAGCACTACAACCTCCAGCTCAGTGCTGCCCTTTTCCACCATCTTTCCCTTTTAAGGCTGCTCTTGATGATTTTATTAACTAAATTGCCTCTATATATGAGGCTACATCAGTAAAACTTATTATACTCCTTAGCTTATTGGAATCAAGGTTGTTCCTTGTTACTTTTCTATCAGATGTTGAATGTGGTTTGATTTATATATTTGGAGTGCAGAAATAGAAGTCTTTCATACAGACTCACCATTGCAGTAGTTCTAGACTCCTTTTGTCCCTATCCTGAGTATGTATCAGAAGTACCATAAATGGTTGATTGATGTCGTTCCCCTTCCCTTTCTGTCTATCCAATTCTAGTTCTATTTCTCCACAAAGATCTAAATGTGGAGAGTTTGGAAGCTATCTCAAAAAGTGTTTAGTTTGCTTTCTTTTTTCTTTCTTTTTTTTCTTTTTTCTTTTAGAGACAGAGTCTCACTTTGTTGTCCTTGGTAGTGTGCCGTGGCATCACAGCTCACAGCAAACTCCAGCTTGGGCTTAAGGAGATTCTTTTGCCTCAGCCCCCTGACAGAACACCCGACTATTTTTTTTGTTGCAGTTTGGGTGGGGCCGAGTTTGAACCTGCCACCCTTGGTATATGGGGCTGGCGCCCTACTCACTGAGCCACAGACACCGTCCTATTTCTTTCTTTTTTCTTTTTTTTTGAGATAGAGCCTCAGGCTATCCCCCTGGGTAGAGTGCCCTGACATCACAGCTCACAGCAACCTACAACTCCTGGGCTTAAGTGATTCTCTTGCCTCCCAAGTAGCTGGGACAACAGGCGCCTGCCACAATGCCCAGCCATTTTTTGGTTGTAGTTGTCATTGCTGTTTGGCAAGCCTGGGCTGGATTCGAACCTGCCAATTCTGGTGTATGTGGCTGGCGCCTAACCCTCTTGAGCTACAGGTGTCGAGCCAGTTTGCTTTATTTCCGAGTCTCAATATTTTATATCTGTGAGACACTTGGATTTTAGAATATATTTGCTCATTTTCAATTTATCAGGTTTTTCTTTTCCTGACTATTAGTAAAAGGAGGACTGCCGATAGATAACTCCTAGGATTCCACAAATTAATTTATTCCCTCTTATTCTCCGTAGTCTGACTAGTATAAAGTGTCTAGCACACTTCAATGCTTATATTACTCCTCTCAAGAATTCATGTTTGTTAAAATGTGTAAATAAAATTTGATGACATTTTGGAAATCTGAACACCAGTGTGTATCCTGGGTTGCTGCACGTGAAATACAATAGAATCAGATTGGAAAGTTGGTTCTCCATATGCTATTTATCTAAAGATATCTACACTAGTTTAGGAAAAAAACAACAGCTTTATTGAAATACAATTCACAGATCATACAATTTACTCACTTAAAGTGGAAAATTCAGTTTTTAGTACATGCAAAGAGTTGTGTAACTATCACCACAATCTAATTTTAGAACATTTTATCACCTTGAAGGAACCCTATACACATTAGCAGTCGTTGCCAACTCCCTAACCCAGCCACTGAAAACCACTAATCTACTTTCAGTCACTATGGATTTGTCTGTTCTGGACATTTCATATCCATAGAAACACATTGTATGTCACTTCTTTCACTTAGCATAGTGATTTTAAGATTCATCCATGTGGTAGCATACTTCATTTCTTTTTATGATCGAATATTTGATTGTATGGATATAGCACATCATGTTTTCAGCAGCTGATGAACATATGGGTTGTTTTCACTTTTGACGCTAATGAATAAGTCTGCCACGAATATTGGTATACAAGATTTTGTGTGGACGTACGCTTTCAAATCTCTTTTATGGATACCTAGGTGTGAAATCGCTGGTCCACATGGTAACTCTGCGTTTAACTTCTGAGGGACTGCCCAACTATATTACAAAGTATTAACACCATTTACATTCCCATCAGTAATGGATGAATGAATCACAGTTTTTCTCATTCTTGCCAACATTTGTTGTCCCTCTTTTTTTTTTTTTTTTTTCCGAGACAGAGTCTTACCCTATCCCCTGAGTAGAGTGCAATGGCGTTGTAACTCACTGCAACCTTAGACTCAGGCTGTGGGCATTCTGCTGCCTCAGCCTCCGGAAGCTGCTGGGATTACAGGCGCTCACAGAGTGTCCGGGTTTTTCCTTTTTTTTTGTTGCAGTTTTTGGTCGGGGCTGGGTTTGAACCCGCCACCTCTGGCATATGGGGCCGGTGCCCTACTCCTTTGAGCCACAGGCACCGCTCTCCTTTTTTTTTTTTTTTTGTAGAGACAGAGTCTCACTTTATGGCCCTGGATAGAGTGCTGTGGCATCACACAGCTCACAGCAACCTCCAACTCCTGGGCTTAGGC
>CAUYRH010097362.1:0-28990 GCA_963574655.1 Perodicticus potto
TGTACGTGCCTGGCGCCTTAGCCCGTTGAGCCACCGGCGCCGAGCCGGTAGCATGGGTTTTTAAGAGAAAGGAGGTGGAAAGAGGGGAGAGGCAGATGCAGATGATGTTTATTCTGAACAAGGAATGAGGGAGTGAGAGAGAAGTAGAGGAGGAGGAAAAGAAAGACGAAACAAGCAGCAAGGAAGCATAAAGTCACATCCCTCCCAAGTCAGTGGAATTGGGAGTTAGTCTCAGGTGCCTCTGCAGAGCAGGTCAGTAATGCCCGGGTAATGAGTGCCACCTAGGACAGCTACAAAGCACTCGGGCCCCTGGGCCTGGGGTGAAAAATGACTGTCGTGCTGCTGGACCGCTGCCCTTTAAGTATTTTCTTAAGCTGGAAATCGTGGCGCTTTTTATATGTCCATCCGTAGCAAACCCACTGTGTGAGAAACAGGCCGCAAATGTACTTGGGGAGCCCCACGTGTGAGGTGGTATTGTTTACATAAGGCTTACGCAATTTGAGAATAACGCAATTAACAGAAGAGACAGGTTGATGAAATGTCTGTGGTGTCTTCTTTGGGGGGGGCATTACAGTGGGGTGAGAAGAACTTAACCCTGGGAAAGGCGAGAGCCCGCACTGGTCTCTGGCTCTGCAACTGACATCCTGCGTGATTGGGGCCAGAGCCCCGGCTTGGACCTGCAGGGCGAGGGGAGCTACGGTTTGTAGAGGGCGCCACACACTCAGCTTCCGTGCGACTGGAAGTTATGCAGCAGGTAACGACCAAGCCGCACGTGCCACTGCCAGCCTCCCCTCAGGTCAGGATGAAAAGAGAGAACTTGGCATCAAGCCCAAACTTGGGGTTGGGAGATGCAGCAACTCCTTAGCGTTGGGGTTGTGCAGTGGCTGGTCATAGAAGCCAGGTGGAGGTCTGGAACAGTGTGGTAAGAAGGCTCAGCGCTTGGTGTGGAAGTTGGTAGTGACAGGAGAAAGGAGGCTTTACGCAGGAACTGGGGACTGGTGTCAAGAAGAAGGGGGAGGGCGGCCTGTGCAGCCAATGGTCACTGGCTGTTGCTAGGCAAGGTGGTGGCAGGGGAGGGACTTCCTCTGTGGATTGGGCAGAAAAGGCGTGTGAGCACGAATAAAGGGCCACTCCACAGAGGCCATTCACTTAAGGCTTCAAGAAGCCAATCAGTGTACGCCGCTAGATTTGAAGGACCCAATCCGTGTTTGCCAGCAGGTTTGGGTGGGCAAACGAGACATAATGGCCCAACCGCAACTGAGCTGCAACCGTCAACCCGTTAGGGACCCCTGCGGTTGCTTTGGAAGCTTTCTCGCCTTCTAATAAACTGTAGCTCTATCATTCCTGCTCGCTTGCGTTCCATGAATTCATTCTTCAATTCCCGTCCAGGAAAAGAAAAACCCCGTATCAGAAGGACTGTGGAATAAGTGTCCGAAAGCAGTGGGCCGCTGCAAGGGCCCGAGGCCAGAGAAGAGGCCCCAAATCAACACACGTGTGGGTTCCGGGGGAAACCAAGGCAGCAGGACAAGCCCTAATGATAATACTAATCATTAACGTGTATCCAGCGCTCGCCGAGGGCCAGGTACAGATCCAGCATCTGGACTGTATTCATTCATTTAATCCTCACAAAACCCTGCGGGCGTCTGCTATTAAAATCCTCATTTTCCAGATGAAGAAACTGAGGCACGCAGAGGTTAAGGTGACACCCTCAGCAGTGGCTCAAAGGCTGAGCAAGCAGGCGAGCTACTGGCATTTCACAGGCACGAGGGAGGTAGGGTGAGGCAGAATAATGTGTGCACACCAGAAATAAAGTTCCCACCACAAAGGTTAGCTTCGTTCTCCCACCAGAATGCGTCCTGTGTGTTTCCTGCCAACGTGCTAACTGCTCACGAGCAGGTGGCGCATTTTGCTGCTTCCCTCAACCCCCAGAAAAGCAGCTGCCTGAATCTGTTTGACCACCCGAGGCCAATCCTGCCAAACCCAGGAGGCAGGGGTCAGTGGCCTCTGGGTCACTAAGGGGACAATGGGCTCAAAACCACAGACTTACCTTCTGTTTACCCAACAGAAAATGAAGTGGAAAGTTTGCGATCACGTAGCTTATTTGAACCAAGTCGTGGTCCAACCTGGGTAATTCGACTCTCAGACATCAACCAGTAACTATGGGGAAGAATTGAAGTTGTTCACTGTACAATTTAAAAGTAGACATTCTTAAGCTCTCTCTCTCTCTTTCACATACACAACTTTGAGGAAAATGTAATTTGAAAAACCTCACTTGATGGCTCTGTGCCTGTGGCTCAATGGGCTAAGGTGCCAACCATGTACACCTGAGCTGGCGGGTTCGAATCCAGCCCGGGCCTGCCAAATGACAATGACAGCTGCAACCAAAAAATGGCCAGGTGTTGTGGCGGGTGCCTGTAGTCCCAGGTACTTGGGAGGTGGAGGCAGGAGACTCGCTTGAGCCCAGGAATTGGAGGTAGCTGCGAGCTGTGAGGCCACAGCACTCTACCCAGGGTGACAGCTTGAGGCTCTGTCTCAAAAAAAAAAAAAAAAAAAGAAAAGAAAAGAAAAACCTCACTTGGATAACAAATTGGCTTATAAGAGCAGGGCAGTGTACAATTTTGAAAAATAACACTTTATAATACATTGCCAGCTCTCACAGCACTTACAGTTGTATTACAGAGGACCATAGTTCTCTTTTCAGAAAGACTACGATCCATGGAGATCCTTGATGGGCTCATTTTCTATTAACAATGATTTCTTTTGAGAAACTCCAATTGCTTTTCAAATGAGTATCTTCTCAGTTTTCCATTGTCTATCATTGGAGGAAAATTTAGAATTTAAAAATTAAACATAAAAAATAGAAGTCCCTTAAACTTTGAATCCGGCCCTGGACCGTCACGAACCACCGCATAAGCTTTGGCAAGTCAAAGTCCTGAGTTGATTTGAGCCATCGAAGCACGGAATTTTAGAACTGAAATGGAGACTTAATAAGTACATAGTTGGAAGTTTTCATTTTTCAGATGAGTGAAAGTAGACCAGAAAGGACTCTTTTTCCTTTTCTTGTTGTATGGAACAGGTTCAGAAGGTAGCAAAAGGTCACAAAGCTGGGAAGTCACAGAAACGCACTCTCCTTTCTGCTATCTTAGGCGTCTTCTCTGCTAACTACTGATGTGGAGTATTTCCCCTCAAATATTATTTGGTTTCCTTTACATCTGAACTGAACACGAGTATTCAGTTTTACTATTTAAAATTGCATGATAAACAAGAAGTAGGACTTGAGGAGAGATTTGTGCACCATGTTCATAGCAGGACTGTTCAGAACAGTCAATAGGCAGAAATAGCAAGTGTCCACAGGCGGACAAGGGATAAATAAATACATACAATAATATTATTTAGCCTTAAAAAGAAAGGAAATTATAACACACACTACAATGTAGGTGAATTGTGAGGACATTATGCTGAGAGAAATAAGCCACACACAAAAGGTTAAATACTGTATGACTCTACCTATATGGCACACTTAAAAATGGTTAGGATGATGAGTTGTATATTGCATTTTACTACAATTTTTAAAAAAGTACACGGGAAAATGTTATCCAGGTGAAATGATTGACAAAGTTCTTGTGATGATGCCATTGTTTTATTCTTTGAAAAACCATGTTTGATATGCCGTTTAACAATAGTTTCATGAAAGTGATTCTTTTAGTCTATCAAACGGACCTATAGACAAGATTTGAACGTGGACTTGATCCACTTACATACTTTACTTTCTATGTATTTTATTAAAGTTAATTGATAAAGAGGAAAAGTTTAGGAGCGTATTTACTTCAGTGGATGGACAGTTTAGCAGTTTAAGAACGTATCTTAAGTTGCTGGGATCTTCTTTTCCCTGGCTGGATGTGTTTCCTGTAATTGCATTTGTGAGTTTTGGGCAAACACAGTCAACATGCTTGTGAACAAAGACCCAAGGAAAAACACAATATATCTTGAGTTGTTCCACTAGCAAATTGGCAGTAGAAATTCTAACAAGAATTCTAAGTGGAGGCTAAGTTCTAATTCTTGAGAAAACAACTTATTATGACGTGCTGCTTTACCCTGGTGGAGTGTAGCATGAGGTCCATAAACTGGTGGATGACTCCTTTTTCTACCACGAAGTGATGATAGTGTAAAACTCTTACTGTCAACCACTATGTCAACTTATTATAAAATTGGATAATCTCTGTCTGGGCCCATTTGGGGAGTCATTTAAGTCTTAGCAAATTTATCTTTTTCATTTTGGATGGGAAAATACTATATGCCAACGAAGTATTTCTGTTGTTAATCTCTGTATGTCACCTGATATAGAGGTTTTCTAATGATTCATAATAATTAAACAAAACTTGTATTAAGCCAACATTTAACTTCAGCTTTCACAATTTGTTAATATAGCTCTTTTTTCAGATGTTAGAACTTACGACGTATCGGAAAGGCGAATTTGGCATTACAACATTTTCCGACTGTCAGTTCGGCACAGTGCTGGTGTCACAGGCCCAGAAGTGTAGGTTGTATTCCTCTTTCCCTCAAACATCATTAACCAAACTGACAGCAAAGCGCTAATTCCAGAATTGTTCTAGTTGTCGTTGATGTGCAAAGCAGAGAGCACTATACCTGATTGTCAGATGTCAGGTGACAAATCAAAAGCCTGCCCAGGTTGACGTGTAAAGACGGGCTCCACTGATCCGAACATTGTAGGTCAGAAAAAAAATTCAAGAAAGGGAGGATAATGGTACCTTTTCAGAATATTTTTTTTAATAGAAGAAACAATTGGAGAAAATAGAAGTTTAAATAGAAATTCAGATGCTTTAGGGACAAATAAAAAACAATGAAAGGTTTAATAGACTAAGAATTATATTTCAGTCTTCCTTTATCTTTTACTTTAAAAAAATGTAACATTCTCCCATTTGTTATATTGCTAATGGCAGCCTGACTGTTTCTAAGGTTCATCTCTGGCAGGCCTGCATTCCCTACAAATGTGGGTTCTAACTCTGCTCCAGTTCCAAAGTGAGACAAGCGTGTATCTTCACGTTATGGGTTGTTTTCCAAATAGGGGTTTGATGACTTCCAATGGAGAACTCAAACATAGATTATTTTTTTTCTTTTAAGAGGCTTCTAGAATTCCTTAGTTTTCTTCCTTTATCCTGCTAAGTTACTAGGAGATAAAAGACAATGCTGTTTGCTTACCCAACATCAGTTCCCCGCCCCCCACCTTCCCTCCTAATATAACCCTCCTTTTGTTTGGGGAAATAATTTGTCTTAATAAAAAAACTACTTCTTGCCCCCTTTTCTTACCCACCATCTCACCCTCATTACATCACTCTCATGACTTCTCACTCCCCACCACCACACTTTGGAGCTAGCGGTGGCCATGTGACAGTCTGGGTCACTGATCTATAAGTGAAAATTGCTGGGCAGGGCTTCTAGGCAAGCTCAAAAGGAAACCAGTTCAACTGGTGGCTCCTTCACCTTTTTCCTGTTTGAAATGGGACTGGTAAATGTAAGTGGAGTTGCTATCTTGGGACCCGAAGGAGACGGGGTCACCCTAAGGACATGCTGGGTAGAGATATAAAACAGTGTGGGCACCTACTGCTTGGAGCCACAGTATCAGCTCTGAACTGTTTACCTCCAAACTTATGGCTACATTAAAATAATAAAAATTCCCCAAATGTGTTTAAGCCCCCTCTTTCAGCCTCCTGATGCAGACAAGTTCACTTCCTATTCACTGGAATATTTTAGAACAGAAAATTCAGAAACAAAATACACTAGAGCCTTTAATGAATGGTATTTCCCTAGGCTAACTTGCTTAATTATGAGGATGTTTAGTTAATACACAAATTATGAAGCTTGAAATAATTGGCTCTGATCAGCATCCTCATTATTATCATTAAAGAGATTTTTATTCAGAACTCATTTGCACGAGGAAGCACGCTCAGCTGTTTACCTGGTGAATGGTTTTCTATACTGAAAGCCTCTCTCAGGCTTGGAAATCATTGAGGAGAATCTTTATAAATGAATGACTTTCTCCAAGCTATTGCAGCACGTTGAAGCTGTTTTCATAGGGGTTATTACAAATACTGTAATCTTTTAAGCAAGACTAGTTATTTATGAACATTTGATGTGATTTAATGTCTTTATAAATCAAAGCAAATTCAAAGTTATCACATTATTACATCATTTACAATAACGTCATTCTCACTTCAACTCATATGCTTTCTAGAGTGGGATAGAAAGTGATGGAGTTAACAGTTAGCAAGCTGGGGATTTCTTGCTAACTCTGGGCAGGCCCATGGGTGTTTCACATTGTGAATATCATCTGTTCTGTTTCTTGAAGCAGAAAAAAACAAAGTCGAGAACTGCTGTATACACAAAGAACAAAACCCTGTAATGAGTACTTTCGGCAACACCTAGGCTGCTGTTCACTGAGTGGACAAATGTTAAGAGGCTGAGCTCAGGCCCAGTGGGGGCAAGAACACTGATTATCCTCCTGGCCTTTGGGCGTGGCACTCCTTGTCCCCTTGTTCTCCTCTCTCTCTTACCCTTTTGCTGCCCTGGGCACTTGTGTTGAACTCATTTTCATGAACCTGTGTAAGAAACCTTGGCTGATTCCTCTACATGACCGGCAGATCTCAGGCATTATATCAATCTGTATTTATTTCTAATCTCGATTAGTTGGGATTAGCTTCAGCCACAAATAACAGTGATCCCCTCAAAAAATGGTGGCTCCAACAGTATCTAAGTTTAATTCTCTTTACGTAAAGTAAATCGGCAGGTAGTGAGGCAAGGATTGGTGTGCTTTCTTCTGGTTTTCTGCCCTGTCTTCCCTGGAAGGGGTCTGAATTTTTACATTCTGCACGGCAGGATAAGTAGACAGAAAATGGACTCACTTCCACCTTTGAAGGGAAATTTCTATAAACATTATTTAACACATTGGGTTATTATCATTGGCCAGAACTTCTTCATATGGTCACTTCTATCTCAAGGGAGGCTGTAAAGTAAAGTGCTGTGTTTGGGTTCATGGATGTCCTCGAGTAAATCAAGCCTGGATCCTGCTACCAGTGAAGAAGAGGGTGATTATTGGGAAGCCATTACCTGTTGCTGCTGCCATTTGAAAACAACTCTAATTGAGGGTGTGGTATTTCTAAGTGCCTGATTTCAGCATTTGGGCTGTAACCTTTGTTCCATTTAGCACCTAAGATGCTTTCTCCACTTCCAGGGGATTTATGGAAGCCAGATGGTGGCTCATTACCAGCCACAGGTGTTTACATTTTCTCCACTGCATTTGTTTGTCTTGATTCTATACATGAAAGGGCTCTAATTTATCTTCTTTGGTCCCAGGTCCACTGTATTGAGAGAAATTGCTTTTCAAATAGGATACACCTCTCCTTCCCCTGTCATGTTGGTTGCCTTTTTATTTCTGAGGATTATCAGGGTGCTCTTCAAGTGTAGACCCCTTTGTGGGACACATTTTAGCAGGCTGATCATGCCATGTATTAAAGAGCTTTGGGGGGAAGAAGTCTAAAAAATGCCATACCAGTGAAAGAAGTTATTCTAAAACTTCTAGGTGGCATAAAGGATGTCATGTTAGGGAATATTAGTGGCAATTACTAGGCACAGGAGATGCTTTTGTTTCAAAAGGAGTGATGACATTTTTGTGCCACTCTCTCAAGAGCGGGAATTCCAGTGACCCGCAAGGACTCACCAGTGAAAAGTTATAGTTGACTATGGTATAATCCAGATTTTCTGTATTCTCCTAACAAACTTCAGGACTTAAAATATTTATTCACTGTAATTCTGTTCTTAGGAGGGTTAGGATTTCAGGACTAGATTATGGTATGAGGGAATGGCAGTTCTGAGTATGTACTTAACAAGAAAATAAAGAAGAAATATATTTTTTTCCTGATTCATTTGACAGAGAGTTGTGATGTAACTTATGTATTTTGGAGTATTTGGGTAAAGCAGTACGTCGTTCACCAGGACTTTAGGAGATTTTGCTATTTTAAAGTCTTTTTATTTTATTGTTAAATCCATGTGACTGAACATCACCATAAGAGCAGAGAGATATGTTTTAACAACTGCTTAACAATTCCCAAATGACTCTTTTTAATTCAAGTCAGCTCAGTTCCCTGCAATCAATCAATGGAATTCAATTTAATTAAACATTGATTAATTCTCTGGAGAAGGTACAAAAAGAGATCGTTTTTATTTAGGGACCACATATACGTGCACATGAGAAAAAAATACAAGACAGGTTATGCCTAAACATCAAGGTTTGCTTGCTTATAGCTGCTAGCTACAGGACCTTGTATGAGGATTGCAGGTTTCACTTCCAATTGGGTTTGTAGAGAGGAGTCCCTAAAACACCATCAGGAGATCTTGCCTGATGGCTGATATGGCCACATACTGCTGTTTCACAAAGGTGGAAATCTGAGTAGATAATTATTTACAAGGAAAGAAGTCAAAATTTTATCTCTACAATTTTATTTATGCATAAAGAATATTATATATAAATCAATGTTAATGGTGGTTGTTAGCGAGTAGAAGAATTGCAGTGATTTCATTTTACCTCTTATGCTTTTCTGTGTTGTTGGAATTACTTACAACGAATGCATATTATTTATCGGTTATAAAACCATTAATGCAGCGGATGACTTCATTATTAAGGAAAACTGGGTGTTAACGATGTTTTATTAGTTGGTCATGACCACTTTGTTCATTCTCCTTTTTCTTTATTCTACCCAGTTCTCTAAAATACTCTAGAGAAAAAGTCCTGTGAAAATGAGCATAAGGCAAGTAATAAAATTTGGGCTCCAAATGCTTGGGCACGTGGACCATGAGACTGATTCAATGTGTGAGGTTCTAGCACCATATCAGAC
Organism: Perodicticus potto; assembly: GCA_963574655.1. Classification (NCBI taxonomy): domain Eukaryota; kingdom Metazoa; phylum Chordata; class Mammalia; order Primates; family Lorisidae; genus Perodicticus; species Perodicticus potto. The sequence goes on from CAUYRH010097362.1 coordinate 8,910, forward strand.
GCTCAGTGAATCATCTATAGATTTTAAAAGTTTTCAGGTTTTATTCATTCTAGTGGTAACTTCAGGTGGAGAAAGTGATTTAAGGAAACCTTTCTATGCTAATAGTGAAAAACGAAGGAGAAATGCTTATCAGAGTCCAATAGCTGAAAGCCTGATCTGGAGCTTTTAGTGATGAATGGCGAAGAAGCAAAGTGACAATTGTCTCAGTCGAAGCATGGCTTTGCTAGTTGGTAAGTTGCTCTTTCAACCTTGTTAAGGGCAGCTATAAAACAGGATTGGTAATATTTGTATCTAACTCAAAGAAATGTCGTGAAGATTAATGGAGATATTGTATGCAAGAATTTTGCATGATGCCTACAATGAATGTTAGTCAATGAATGTTATCATAACCGTGATGGTGTGTGGTTTTTGTACAATAACACTAGAGACCTTTGAAGGTCAATAATGTTTTTGTTTGGGTGGCTCCTGTAGCTTAGTGGGTGGGGTGCCGGCCACATACACCAAGGCTGGTGGGTTCAAACCCGCCCAGATCAGCTAAAACAATAATGATAATTGCTACAACAACAAAAAATAGCCGGGCGTTGTGGCAGGTGCCTGTAGTCCCAGCTACCTTGGGAGGCTGAGCAAGAAAATCCCTTAAGCGCAAGAGATTGCAGTTACTATGAGGGGACGCCATGGTCCTCTACCCAGGGTGACAGCTTGAGACTCTGTCTCAAAAAAAAAAAAAAAGTCTTTTTTTACCTTTATTTCTAATCCCTCTTGTTGAATCTATTGTAATCATCTGCACCTAGTAAGATATAAACATATGTGGTCAGGTGACTGAGCTGTAAGAGAGAGTGGGAATTAGTTCACATCTTCCTGATGAGAGTGTTAGTGTGGCCCTAGTACGCAGGTGGGACATATCAAGGCGAAGCGCCACAGAGGACTTGGTTAATTTAGACCTACATGCTAGTTACTTTATGGCCTATACCGTTTTTTTTCCTACCAGTTAAGTTGTCGGTTCCATGAAGCTGGTGACTGACAATTGTTCCTGAACCTGTTTATGTAAGTTGTGATTGCTATTGTAATTATTAAATTTAATTACCATTTTTTTAACCCATAAAATGAAAGATTGAAAGAAACTTGTTATTTCAATAAAAAAAAGTTGAAAGTGCTGGAAATACTTAACACTTTGAAGCAGTCACCAAGGAAAAGTATTTGATTAGATATGCCAGAGACTGGGGTGGCGCCTGTGGCTCAGTGGGTAGGGCACCGGCCCCATATACCGAGGGTGGCGGGTTCAAACCCAGCCTCAGCCAAAATGCAACAACAACAACAAAATAGCCGGGCATGGTGGTGGGTGCCTGTAGTCCCAGCTACTCAGGAGGCTGAGGCAAGAGAATCGCCTAAGTCCAAGAGTTGGAGGTTGCTGTGAGGTGTGGGTGACAAAGTGAGACTCTGTCTCTTAAAAAAAAATTAAAAATAAATAAATAAACAAACAAATAAATAGATATGTCAGAGACAACTATGATTATTGGGGTGAGGAGAGCCTAGAAATCTAGATGTCTTAGCAGTCAGATGGCTTCATAAATGTGTTTAAGTTTCTTCTATTGAAAAAATTGGTGATGATTTATGCAAGAAAGCCTGTGGAGGTCCTATATGTAAAAAAAAAGGCAAAGGAGTGTTAAAATGTTTGAAATCAAATGTGTACTTCTTTTGTGCATAAGTCCCAGTTGTAACTGATTTTTAAAATTACAATCCAGTGATGTCTTTGATTCGCCTAATTAAAGGACTGTTCCTCTGGGACTTCTTGCTCTCTGGCGTCTCCACTGCTTTGTCCCTTGGCTTTTTCTACTTGTGAGAATCTTCCCCCAATCTCCACCTTGGAGACCCTTGTTCCTACTTCACGACTTGGCAAGTATTACTGATTCCTTTAGGTTTGATTCTTCTTCCAAGGCTGGTTTGCCAGGTCCGCTTACCTGTCACAGTCCTTGTCACCATTCTGTAATCTTTGCTGTCTTACCTGACATCCCCAGTAGACCAGAATGTCCCTTGATGGGGGAGGGGGGTCCATGTGTCCCCAGTACTCTACCCTAGGCTTGGCATTTAGTAGATACCCAACATTTGTTCAATGCATAGTGGACCCAGCAAAGAATTGTTAAATAAAAGGATTATAATTCATTTGCCACACATTTAACTTTTACCATAAACAATGACATTTGAAGCTAAACGAGTATCTGACAATAGCAAATTGACAGGCGAGAGGTGTTGAGTGCAGGCTGCTGATTCCTGCTGAAAGAACTTTTACTTTTCTCCTCACCAACTTTCTCTAACTGAATTTCCTAAAGGCAAATGTTTTCCCCTTGATCTTATCGGGGAAAGTGAAGAACGGACAATGATCATGAAATTTAATGAGAATATGTTTCTTAAAGCATGACTTTTGTGTGCGTCTTGCTGAGCAGTGGAAGCTGACTTCTCTCTGCTCATTGCCTCCCCCTCCTCTATATATCAGGACTTTTTCTTTTTCTCACAGAGGGAACTCTTTTTCCTAGTGGCATTTTCATTCCTTTGTTCAAATCTTGTTCCGTTTTCAGAGGTGGAGGCACCCGTGGCTCCAGATAAATCATAAAGCCGCAAGGCTGTCAGCTGCTCTGCACACCAAGCTCTCTCCTGTCCCAGGAGTTCCCACGCATGGCTCTCTCTGCGCGGCTTTTCCTCATAGTGTCAGCCCACTTTGCTCCCTGTTTTCATGACTTTGCACATGAGTGGGGAAAAACAGACAATAAGTAAATAAACCACAATATTTAGTGTGGTAGGAAATAATAAATGTTACGGAGAAGGCTAAGGAGAGGGCACGCGGGTGTTGGTGGGGAGCTGCTCCTTGTTACTGACTGGCAGGAAACGTGGCCTTGACGAAGTGACACTTCAGTAGAGATAGTAATAAGACAGGGGGACACTCCGCGGACATCTGGAGGAAAAGCTTTCTAGAAGGAGGGATCACAGATCGGAAGGCCCTTACCCAGGTCAGCTGTGGTCTTTTGAAGAACAGCAAGAAGGCCAGGTGGCTGTAACACAGTGGCTGGCAATTGACAGCCAGGAAAGGACTCTGATCCCTACGCTAAAGTGGAAAAGGGCAATTCCCTGCCTTACATTATAGGCGGCTCCCTCTGGCAGCTGCACCAAGATGAGCTAGTGGGGGAGAAGGGCATAAATAGGAAGTCTGCTTAGGATGCCCTTGCCGTGGTCTTGACTGGCCAACACTGCTGACAGAAAAGGGGGCAAGGTGTGGTCAGAGTCTGGTTCTCCTTCCCAATGTGGTCTTCCCTGACCCTGCGTGTTCCTCACACGCACTCATCCCTAACACCTGTTTTGTTTTCCCATAACAGTGAATCCTCTTTGAATTTTTGAGTGCCCCTTGGCTGATGTCGCTTACTCTTTCCCTACAAGGAAATATTAACAGCATAAGGGCAAGAATCATGTTTGTTTTGTTAATCATCTTATCCCCAGTACCTAGCCGGTACCTGGCACATTCCAAGCATTTAATAAATATTTGTCAATGGCCAGAAACAGATCATGGGCCCATGGAAGTTGTATCTGAGTGTTCAGAGAATGAATCCGGAGGACAGAAAACCAGTGTATTGAGGAAAAGAAGCTTGGCCCCTGTAGTGCTGTCTGACACTTCCTCATCCCTGAGGAAGGCCTGATTGGGTCTGGTGAATGTTGTGCTTACATTAGGCCCCAAATTCCAATGGCAGTTTAAAATAAATCAGAACATATTTAGATACGTTTCTAGATGCAGAATTTATAAAAATTGCCAGTACCTGATGGAAACTCTCAGTCTCGGGCATCATTCCAACGTGCTCTGACCCAGCGTGGTGTTTTGGCCTGTCCTAACCCCTGGGGCTTCCTGATTTTCAACACTGGAAGTTCTCAGGGAAGAGGCCGAAGTGTTAATGGAAGAGTTACTTGGCATCGGAAGTGGATGGCGTTGCCCTTGAACTGTTCTTGTCCAGGTCATTTTGCTATTAACACTGATCCTAGGAAAGCGGCCATTTCTGGTGATTTCTTACCTGATAAGAAGGAAATAAAATGTTGCTCACGGTGCCACTTCCCCTCATGGACTCAAAAAGTCTCAAGTTTCCCCTACAAATGTACTTGGGCTGTTTATTAAATGGGGGAGATGAAGCTGAGGACTCCTGCAAATGCTTCTCAACTGGTCTCACATGGGGTGCACTCGGGGTGTCTGCCCGGACACCACCACCCCAGTCACAGCAGCTGTTTTCCTGAGGGGGTTCAAGACACAGTGTTGGTGACATCTACTCTACCGAGATGGGTGTGCGTAGGAGACCAGATAGTTCAAGGGAAGGAGAAGTGAGAGTTAAGCATTGAACGCTCTGTAAGTATGAGAAACACCTGTGATGTGACATCTGGGTAACACCTCTGTGACAAGGGCATGGGGAAGGGATTCGACTCTCCTTAACACAAGAGCACGAGAACACAAGCCTTACTGCTTGCCAGTCTCCACTTCAAAGAGCCACGGGCTCACTTCTATAAGAAGCTGCAGGAGAGGTCAGACCGGATTCATTCATTCTTCCACAGACTCACTCACTCTAACTCTTTTGCTCCTCCTGCTTGGAGGGCACCTGCCCAGCACCCTTCTTCGAAGACTGCTAAGATTTGCGCTCCTACTGAGACTGTTTCTCTCCCTCGAAGACTGTCTCTCTTTCTCTCTCCCTCCAGCTAAGAGGAATAGCCCTCAGGCACCTAAGGGGGTTTGATCCTGAGCAAGGTTGCACAATGGTCCACGTTCAGACAGTTTCATAGGCCGGGGCCAGTGACCTGGTGTCCCGGGGCCCCAACAAGCATGGTTACCTTAAATGATGTGTATGGTGACAATTTGTATCACAGTGCCTTATGTGAAACTTCTGTAATGCCTGCTTTATTTATTTGTTGGTTTATAGCAGTGGTTCTCAAGGTTGGTTTATAGCAGTGGTCCCATGGTTGGGGGTCACCACAATGTAGGAACTGTATTAAAGGGTCGTGGCATTAGGAAGGTTGAGAACCACTGGTTTACAGCACCCAGGTCTGTTACTTTGTCACCCAGGGTGGAGTGCAGTAGCTGTTCACGGGTGCAATCATAGCACCTTGAACTCATGGGCTCAGATGACCTCCTGCCTCAGCTTCCCAAGAAGCTGGAACTACAGGCACACTTCTCTGTTCTAAAGTCGAGAACTTGTGGGCTGCCGTGAAGTGGTGGGCTTAACTGATCATACTGCCTCAGCTTCCTGAGAAGCTGAGCATACAGGTGCGCACCTCTGTTCCAAAGTCCAGAGACGCCAGCGCTGATTGGTTTAGACCTGTTTGCCTGAAGTCTGATCACACGGAAAGAAGGATTCACTCATGGATCAAAAATCCCCGATTGATGTTGGTGCCAGGTTTTATTTGGAAAGGGTTTGTATATTGGCTAATAAAGAGCCCCCAAATGAAAATAAAAACGAAACGCATTATGGTTCACATCTGCTACATCCACAAAGGTCCTATTGCCTGACACAATGAATATGTACCCAAGTTGCAAGCTAAGGGCAATGCCAGTCAATCTGGGGCTCAGGTTTCCTTACATCACTCTTAGTCCTGAAAAACCTCCAGTGGTTTTTACAAAATGGTGAGCTTAATGAGTCTAAGGAATATGAATTTGTATGGCTTTCCCTTTTGAAACATATCCCAGTTTCCCTGGATCACAGACTGAAAAGCTTAGCAAAGGGCTTGTTAACGAATGCCTTAGGAATGGCAGATTTGTAATGGTGTAAACTACATGGCCGGACTGCAAACTGATGAGACCGTTCTTTGTAAGTTATGTGCGAAGCCACCCACGGTGCTCCTAGGACACGGCCATGCTCAGGCTGAGCAGGGGAAACATTCAGGGATGCTGGCAGGATTCAAATCATTAACTGGAATTGGATAAAACGTCAGAATTTTGAAGACTAAAAATGCTAAAATGTGTAGGTGATTATATATTGATTTCATAGTAGTATCGAGTACATTGGATATTGTTTTTTCCACTCTTGAGATACTTTACTAAGAAGAATGTGTTCCAGCCCCATCCAGGTAAACATAAAAGATGTGAAGTCTCCATCTTTCTTTATGGCCGTGTAGTATGGGAGGCGGGGAGGAGTAAGGGTATTTGGGGGGACCTCACCTAATGTGCAGAATGCAATGGTACATTTCAAAACTATTAAGAATAGAGTATAAATGTCTTATGACAATAAAGAAGTAAACGAGGAGATGGTTATGTTAATCAGTTAGATGTAAGCATTCTCCATTGTATATCACATCAGCACTTTGTACCCCATAAATGCATTCATGTACAGTTGTGATTTAATAAAGGAAAAAAAAATACTGAAACGGAGTAAGTAGACTCACTGCAGATATATCTGAAACAGAATTTGCTGCCTTCCTCTTAATGACGTGAGTCCTGCCCAGTGTCCCCAAGGTCATCAGCATCACCCTCATCGTTGTAATTATCTTTGAATGTCTCTCTACTCACACTGAGCATGGCAGGATGGTGGGTTCTCTGGTGCCTTCGATTGCTCTAAATCCTGGCTTATTTAGAGCTTGTTAACGGTGTCATCTGGCTTTTAATTGGTCAGCTGTCACAAACTCGGGAAATACCAAATCATCTCCCTGAGCAAAATTGGTGCTTCTCGGCTTCAGACCTGAGTTCACAGTGGGAATGAGATAGGGGCATGTCCGATTGGGAAGCACAGGGGCTGGGACAAGTCAAAAGCCTTCCTCAATCCAGCTTACGGTTCTTCATCTCATCAGGGCGATCCGCCTGTCACTGTCCACATGGTGCCCCAGGCAAAAGGTTAGTGCTGCTGATGGCGACGTACCCTACAGCGGTGGCTGCAGCAATTACCTGGGAGTCACATTACATTTGCAGTCTGTTTGGACGGATGGATGGAAGAGACTGCAGGTCAACCGTGAGTTTTTGGGTCAGACGAGGCAAATACAGAAATAAAAATATGACCACGGTGGTCATTTAAATATGAGCTGATGTAGTCTTAGCTCCTGCTTCTGCACCTTTGAATTTGCCCTCTGTTTCTGCAGTTCTTACTCCTCAGAACTGCTTTGTGTGATCATACGCCACAGGAGCCTTATTTTCCTCTAGGACTCAGTGGTTCTCAACCTGCGGGTCGCAACCTGCAGGAACTGTATTAAAGGGTCATGGCGTTAGGAAGGTTGAGAACCACTGCTCTAGGTGAAGCAGGCTTTACTCAGGCATCATCAGAGATGGGAAAGGGGAAGGGAATTAAGGCCAGTAGGGAAATGATTGAAGGATGAGTTTTTGCTTTGTTTCTGTTTTTTAATGAACTCAGTTGAATGAAAGCAAAAGTGGAGGGAAAAGAAAATTGGAAAGCAGCAACACACAAAGAAAATATAAGAAAAACATAGAATGGCAGCAGTAAAGCCACAGAGGTTCTGCAGAAAGGAAAAGGGAGCAAGAGGACAACTAAATACATTACATTCTGCCTATGACCCAGGAATTCCTTTCCTAGGTATATACTCAAGAGAATTGAGAACATACTCTCACAAAAACTCATGTATAAATGTTCTCAGCAGGATTATTCATAATAGATTAAAATTTGAAACAACCCAAAGGCCTAATGATTGATGAATGGATTAGCAAAATGGTGTATCCATACAATGGCAGATTATTCAGCAATGAGATGGAACAATGTACTCATGCAAATCATGGACGAACCTTGAAAACATTACGCTCAGTGAAAGAAGCTGGTCACATATTGTGTTCATCGTATTTTGTACATATCACATTAGTATGACTTGTCCAGAATAGGCAACTTTGCAAAGACAGATAGTAGGTTAGTAGTTATCTGGGACTAGGGGGTGGAAGGAATGGAGAATGACTTTTTAAGCTTTGTTTTGTTTTTTGTTTTTTGCAGTTCGGCCGAGGCTGGGTTTGAACCCGCCACCTTTGGTATATGTGGCTTGCACCCTACTCGCTGAGCCACAGGTGCTGCCCTTTTAAAACTTTTTTTTAGTTACAGGGTTTCACTCTGTCACCCAGATTGGAGTGCAGTGGCACAGTCATAGCTCACTGCAACCTAGAACTCCTGGGAACAATTGATTCTCCTGCCCAGCCTTCTGAGTATCTGGGACTAAAGGCACATGCCACCTGCCTGACTAATTTTTGAAATGTTTGAAGAGATGGGGGTCTCACTATGTTCCCCAGGATGGCCTCTGAACTCCCATCCTTAAGTGATCCTCCTGCCTCAGCCTTCCAAAGTGCTGGGATTCTAAGTGTGAGCCACCAGAGTGGATAGGAGGATTCCCTCAAGCCGAGGAGTTTGAGGTGGTGGTGAGGCAGGCTGATGCCATGGCACTCCAGGTTGAGAGAAAGAGCACGAGCCTATCTTTAAAAAAATGTGATTCTGATACATGCTGTCACATGGATGAACCTTGAAAACACTATGCTGATTGAAATAAGCCAGGGACCAAAAAAAAGTTGTTTGATTTCAACTAGAATGGCAAATTTGTACAGGTTACGAAAGGGTAGGACAGTGATTTTCAACCAGTGTGCCATGAGGGCATCTTAGGTATGCCTCAACATCTTTTAGATCGTTAATTAAATTATTATTATTATTATTATTCTTTGTAGAGACAGGGTGTCACTTTATTACCCTCAGTAATCCTTAGTAGGCATCACAAAAGCTCACAGCAACCTCCAGCTCCTGGGCTTAGGCAATTCTCTTGCCTCAGCCTCCCAAGTAGCTGGGACTACAGGCGCCCACCACAACGCCCGGCTATTTTTTTGTTGCAGTTTGGCCGGGGCTGGGTTTGAACGCACGACCCTTGGTATATGGGGCCAGCACCCTACCGACCGAGCCACAGGTGCCTCCCAATTAAATTATTTTTGAAAGAAGTTCAAAGCACAGTAAGTATATTCTTTTCTTCACTCTTTTTCTTGATCAACATAGTTTAAGTGTGCCATGGAAGTTCAACTACAGGTTCAAGTGTGCCGTGAGATAAAAAAGGTTGAAAAACACTGGGGTAGGGGAAAGGTGATGGGGAATTACTTAATGGGTACAGAGTTTCTGTTTGGAATGACAAAAAAGTTCGGGAGATGAACCGTGGTGATGGCTGTACAACCCGGTGAATGTACTTCACGCCACTTGAAATGCACTTAATATACACTTAAAAGTGGTAAAGGTGTTAATTTTTTATGTTCTGTATATTATAACACAAACATGAATTCTGGAAGAACAACAAAGACTATGAACTTTATACTAGTGCTTTTTGGTGAAAACAATTTCATTTTTCATGAAATTATTGGAATGTTGTCATCTCCACTAGATTTTTTTACAGAAATGTTGGTGTGGAAATAAGAGACCTGCTGTTCCATGCCCACTGGAATTTCCTCTGCTGCACAATGGATGTGGGATGGGGTTGCACAGGGGCATTTTTGAATGCGCATACAGTAACACACTTCAGTTTACTCAAAAGATCAGTCTCCAAAAATTAACCCACCTCAGAGGCTTGTGCCTGTCATCCCAGCTATTCTGGAGGCTAAGGTGGGAGGGTCACTTGAAGCCAGGAGTTTGAGATCAGCCCCATCTCTAAAAAAAGATCAGGTTCCTTGTGAGGTCTTGAGATGAACATTACTTGGAAAGCACTTGAGCCGATGCATAGGGTAACATGTTTCCTTTTGGGAAAAATATGTTGCTCCTTCCCTCCTTGTCTTGAGTTTTTGTTTTCACGTGTACTAATCATGGTTGGTGTATGTGAAATTGTATGAATTACTAAACCAGGCACCGTGAGTGTGCAGCAGAGGCAACATTTCCTGGCCACACCTCTTCAGCATTAGTTGACATTTTCTGTTGTTACTTTCCTCTGATAGATGAGATTTTCTTGAAATAAAGATGAAATGTAACTCTCTTAGACTTGGACTTGCCTTTTAAGACATGACTTCTACTTATAAGGAAAGAGACTGCTTTTGGCCAAGAAACAATAGCCGCTGAGAGATTTTAAAGGGGGAAGGGTGAGTGTTGAACCTTTCCCAAGTAAGTGTTGACTATCCCTGCCATGGGTGTCGAACACAGGTGCCACCATTGTTGAGTGTCCATTCACATCCCTTCTTTGAGCACTGGCAGTTCATCAAGTATGTAATGCTTCTGGCTGCAGCAGAGCTTAAACCCTCTAAATTTGCTTTTAATTTTGATAGTGATCATTATCTTTGCTGCCCTTACATTTTTCTTCTGTGGTTTCATTCTTGTTTCAGTGTGGGAATGCGGTTGCAGCAATCCAACGCCTTTTCGTCTTTCTCTTTCTTTCTAGCTCACCCCTCTTGCTTTCCTCGTCCATGTCTCACACCCAAAGCCAGATCACACTTTCCTGCTGAGGAATTTTTAGACTCACCGCACAGCTCTAGCAAAGAGGGCTGTCATAGTTTGGGGATGAAAAAAATCTGCTGCAGCTCACACAGATCAAGGAGTTGATAGTGGTTAATTGACAGCTGGAAGGACTCGGTCCCCTGGCAAAGCCGGAGGGAGGGTGAGCCCTGTGGGTTTCATTTGGGCAGAGATAAAACAGGTTGTTATTCGGTCCTCACAGAGAGAGCATAATTAACCTTTTAGAAGTTTAAGGATGATCAAATTGTTATTCATTTTGCAAATGAGAAGAGAGAGCATCCCTTCCTGCCAGCAAAATGCCAGTGCAGATTTCAAGGTCACTAGATGATCTCTTTGAAGACAAAGCAGTAAACACACACACACGCACACCCACACATACACACACACACCGCTCCAAACCCACAGACTGAGAAATGTCACCATGAGAACATTCTGAAATGAAAAGGAACAAATGTTCTTTTCCGTCATACTCCACAGTAAAAATCGAAGCTAATGTTTGCCGCACGCTCACATGGGCCTATTGGATTATAATGGCACCACCCTGGTCAAAGAAAACAGAATGTATGGCTCCAGCTGGGAACTCCTGTGCTTTCTTTGGAATGTCCTGAGGTGTTTTAGAGGCTGGGGAAAGGGCTTTTTGAGGTCCGAGCATGTTTTAAAGATGGTGTGCTGAACTCTGCTACCACAGGAGAACTCTGTGGCATGAATAATAAACTCCAGTGCTTTGGAAAAAAAAAATTTACAGGATTTAGCCAACTCTGTGCATGAAAGGAAGTGGTTTTCACTAGGGCTCATGCTTTAAAGATGACTACGCTTGTTATGTGAATGACCTTATTTTGCAGCTATTTGCCTTGCCACATCACAAACAACACTTTATCCTCCGTGGCTTAGAAAAAGAATACTCTGTGGCTATTTCCCTTTTAAAAAATACCTGAAATTTTGCAATGATTTCAGACATACAGAAAACTGCAATAATTGTACAAAGAACTGCTGTGCACTCTTCATCCCAGTTCACCATTTTTTAACATCTTTGCCTCATTTGCTTCAATATTTTGTCTACTTATCCATCCATCCATCCACCCATCTATCCCGTGAATATTCACTATGCTGCATTGTGAACTTGGGGTAAACATATCCGTATCTATAAAATGATATATGATTTTTTGTGCATGCTTTGAGAATAAGTTGTATACATAGTTCCCCTTTATCCCTGAATAGCTTAGTGTTATTTCTGAAGAACATGAATATTCATTCACATAACAGTGGTACAATGATCAAAATGAGGAAGCTGAGCATTAATATAACCTGTTATCTAATCTACATAACTTCATTCAAATTTTGCCAGTGGACCCAATAATATCCTTTGTAATCATTATTTCTCTGGTTTAGAGTCCAATCTAGGACTTTGTATTACATTTAGTTTTCCCGGCCTATCAGTCTCTTTTAATCTAGAAGAGAATATTTCCTTAACTTTCCTTTGTCTTCCACGATATTGTTTTGAAGAGTGTAGGCCATTGATTTTGTAGAATATCCCTCAGTTTGGCTTTATCTCCTGTTGCATTACAATTAGACTTAGGAGTTAAATTTTTGTTTTCAGTAATATAAGATAGGCAGTATTGTGTCCTTGTCACATTGTCACACAAGCAGGTGCATGGTGCCTGTTGATCCTATTGCAGTGAAGCTAAGTTGGATAAGGGGGTGGCCCCCAGACTTCTCCACTCTGGAAATGCTGTTTTCTTTTTTATAATTAATAAGTGAGTTGTGGGAGAAGTCTCCTTTTCCTTGTTGGATTTGGTTTAAGGCAGCAGTCCTGAACCTTTTTGACACCAGGGACCAGTTTCATTAAAGATAATTTTTCCGTGAATGGGGTGGGGAGGGAGATGGTTTGGGGCTGATTCAAGCGTATTTCATCTCCACCTCAGATCATCAGGCATTAGAGTCTCAGAAGGCTCGAGCAACCTAGATCCGTCACATGTGTAATTTACAACACAGTAGTTCATACTCCTATGGGAATCTAATACCATCCTGATCTGACAGGAGGCAGAGCTCAGATAGTGATGTGAGTAACTATAAATACAGGGGAAGCTTCCCTCACTCCCCACCACTCACCTCCTACTGTGCGGCCTGGTTCCTAACAGGCCACTGACTGGTACTAGTCCCTGGCCAAGGTGGAAGCTTTTTACACCTGTTTTATGAGTGTCTAGGTAAGATTTAGATAGTTTAGAAAAGGATGTGGAGTACACATATTTGGGTTTTATGTTTTCATAGAGCACTTCCTTCTACCAACTAATCCAACAATCAAAGTTTATTATTTGTTAACAAAATAGTCAAGGTGGGGCCAGGCATGGTGGCTCACGCCTGTAATCCCAGCACTCTGGAAGGCCAGGGTGGTTTGTCTAAACTCATGAGTTCAAGACCAGCCTGAGCTAGAGTGAGACCCTGTCTCTAAAAATAGCCATGCGTTGTGGCAGGCGCCTGTAGTCACAGCTACTCAGGAGACTGAGGAAACAAGATCACTTGAGTCCAAGAGTCTGAGGTTGCTGTGAACTATGATGCTACAGCACTCTACCTGGGGTGACAAAGTGAGATTCTGTCTCAAGAAAAAAAATAGTCAAGGTCAGACATACATTGTATTTGTCAGGGAAAGTGACAGGTATATAAAGGAAATTATTAACAGGAAACAGGAATAAAATAAGAATAAGAACACATAAATGCTGAGGATAGAGCAGAGAGTTTACAAAGTCTTTTCAAATAAGTGAGGCGCACACCAATTCCGGTCTGCCCTTTCAACACAGGTCCCAGTCAATTTCATCATAATTCCCTCCTGTTGTTTTCTGTTTTAGTGGGAACAGGGGCATCTCCCTGTAGGAAACATGCCTCCTAAATTGACACAAAGTTTATTATCAGTTTCCTCAAATTGAGTCCATATTCATTGTCAAGGACATTTTTAAAAGGAAATACTATTGTATAGATGCTGGAAGATAAAAAAGCAAAGTGAAGCCAGGTTTTATATACTTCAGAAAGGAGCACACGCCTTATGACTTACACCGTCCACAAGATCAAACACAACGTTCAGAAGAAGCACCACTCTTCCTGGCACTGAGACCTGAGAGAAGTTCCTCTCGCACGAAGAAGACACTTTGGGAAGACGTAAATAATGTCCTTGACAACATCCTTCCAGGAAGGCAGTGACTGAGCTGCAGGCTTGTTTCTCATGCGTTCTCTCAGTGCTGATCACCCGGAGCCAAAGCCCAGAGGGATGAAAGGGACCATCAGCGAGGGCAATGAAGGTGGATTCCAAGGTTAACTCGTAGAGTATCTAAAGCCGTATTTCCAAATGTGCTTTTAATCTCCCTCAGCCATGTCCTCACTTTTGTCAGATCAGAATGATAAAGCGCCCTCCTGATTACAGTGAGGGTTGGACGAGGTATATCTCTGGGACCCACACACCAGAGCCAGTAACAGTAAGAGGAGAATAACAAGTAAAAGTTGTCAGTATCATTACTTTGGTTTTTCAGGGGAAAAATAGAAATGAATAGGTAATCAAAGCCCCAAATAGAGCATGTCCACAGTAAGTTAGCTGGGAAAACATCCTGTGGCTCAGTGGGTAGGATGCCGGCCTCAGATACCTAGGGTGGCTGGTTCAAACCCGGCCCCGGCCAAACTGCCACAAAAAAGTAGCCGGGTGTTGTGGCAGGCACCTGTGGTCCCAGCTACTCGGGAGACTGAGGCAGGAGAATCGCCTAAGCCCAGGAGTTGGAGGTTGCTCTGAGCTGTGTGATTCCACGGCACTCTACCGAGGACGAAAAAGTGAGACTCTGTCTCTTAAAAAAAAAAGAAAGAAAGAAAAAGAAAGAAATGTTCTTTATAACTCACCCAGCAGACATCTAGTTTTGTGTAAATGGTCTTTCTAATAAACCAGGAAAAGCAGGATATAAACTATGCCCCTAGGTGACTTAGCAAGTTTGCTGTTTAGGGTTGTTGGCTACAACCCAGTTAATCTGGGGCTTGTGTTGTTGGAAAATCACACAATTTCAATGGTTCTCGAATGTGGAAGAGGCAGCATCAGTACCATCTGGGAACTTGTTGGAAATGCAAATTCTCAGCCCCAGTCTCCATCTACTGAATCAGAAACTCCAGGGATAGGTCCTAGCAAACTGTGTTTAAACAAGTCCTATAGGAAATTCTGATGCTTGCTAAAGTTTGAGAACCACGTAATTTAACAAAATTTATTTGCTTCATTTAATTATATCATAATTAAGTAACAGGACTAGTCATCTATTAAGACTTCTCCCAGGATATAAAAAATATCCCATTTGCATGTAGAAGGATGGTTATTTTTTCTTTCTTTCTTTCTTTTTTTTTTTTTTGAAGTTTTGGGCTGGGGCTGGGTTTGAACCTGCCACCTCCGGTATATGGGGCTGGTGCCTTACTCCTTTGAGCCACAGTGCTGCCCAATATTTTTTCTTTCTTTATTAACAAGGGGGAGGCAGAGTATCCAGTTTACTGGGTCAAAGTAACATCATATTATTAACGTACAAGTTAAGATGAAAGAGGATCAGACTATATACAACCTAATTTATCCCAAATCCCAGTATTGCATTTGGCCAACACTATACCTCTTGACTCTGCCTTTCCCATTGGCTTAGCTTAAAACTGGTTTCTTTTTAGAGGTAGAGGCTGAGGGAAAATCAATAAAAGCTACAAATGAGTCTATGGAAATAGCTTCAATGTGTGTGTTAAACCAGCTGTCTTCAACCAGCTTTTCCTTGTCTGCTGCAGAAGGCAGAGGACGCTGGGATGTAGGGAACTTGCTTACAGGAACAGAGGTAAGTTAGGGTGTGAGTTACCGGCACTTCCTGGCTTTCAAGCTATAACTGGACTCTTTTCTTTCAACCAGCAAAACATATTGAAACCTAACCATGGTCAATAAGTGTGATGTATTATAGGAAAATTCTTGAATACCATCTCATTCACATTTTTGTTAATTGATTCTTCTGCAACCTTTGGCACATTATCAAGAGTAACTAACAAATTTCCAGTAGCACCTACGTAGCCCGCACCACTGCTTAGAACTACATCAGTGCATTAAATGATACTTAGGCAAAAACGGGTTTTGAGTAGCAAATGTTCAGATGTTATTACTTTTTTTTTTTTTTTTGCAGTTTTTGGCCGGGGCTGGGTTTGAACCTGCCACCTCCGGCATATGGGGCTGGTGCCCTACTCCTTTGAGCCATAGGCACAACATGCACGTTATTACTTTTTTTGTTTATAGGAAGCTCAGGTTGTTTTTTTGTTTTTTTTTTTGTGTGTGTGTGTGAGACAGTGTCTCAAGCTGTCACCCTGGGTAGAGTGCCATGGCGTTATTATAGCTCACAGCAACGTCCAATTCTTGGGCTTAAGAGATGCGCTTGCCTCGGTGTTTTTTATTTTTAGTAGAGACGAGGCCTCGCTCTTGCTCAGAGCTGGCCTCAAACTCGTGAGCTCAAGCAAGCAATCCACCCGCCTTGGCCTCCCAGAGTGTATAGGAGGCTCAGTTTCGACACACAGGCTACTACCTTTCAGAGACGATTTGGAATTCAGGTTCCCAAGTAGGGGTAATAGAGGAGAATACTTTCTCCTTTGCAGAGGAAATATTTAAAAAGAAAAGAAAGCTAATCGGAGAGAAAAAAGAAAAGAGAAGAAAGGAAAGGGGGGAGGAAGAATTTTTGATTTTCATAATAGCCAAATCATGCTTTCCTCAATTACCCTGGGAAGGAATGCATGGGCTCCACCAACACGTCAGGAGCCTGGATACCGCCCCAGTCAGACGGCCTGCAGTCAAGTGTGAAGACTCAGATGGTAATGACGATGTGCGTGGGCGGCTCATCAGGTACATGCTTTGAAGACAGATCTTTAATCAGAATCTCGCACTATGTGGGAGGAAGTAGGGAGCATGGTAAATATAATTGCTTTTCAGTTTAGGCTAACTGTTCAATATTAAATTTTAGAAAAAAACAGATCACCTTTAATTCTAAATTTGGTTCATTTGGGTAAATGTCATATCCATTTCAAAAAGGAAGAATGAATAAGCTGATATCTTCAAACTTGTAGCAGGCTTTTAGGTTTTCCATTTTTAAAAACTTATTTAGTTTTTACAATATGAAAATTATAGACAGAGTGACATTTAAACCTTTGCTTTTCATAGCATTTCACACTTACACCATTTTAAAAGACAGCTATTAACATTTACAAAAATCTTTCAGAAACCAAATGTTCTAACATGCAGAATTCCAATTAGACTGTGTAAGAGGGTTATCAACCATTCTTCTACAAGAATACTTTGAAGTGTCTGGTATTAAACCAAGAGCTAAAATGTCAGTTGCACATAGACAATAAATTAGGGTTTATAAAATCTTGTAAGATTTATTTAATATTACAATTTTGACCTTTAGGCTGTCTTCACCATAGCTTCCTTAAGTTTCCCTCTCTCTCTCTCTCTCAGTGTGGATGTGTATCTCTCTTTCTCTCCTTTTATCCTTCTAATCTTACTTGAATGTTAAACAAAGGCTGTGTTGCAAGTTTTATGAAGTTCTGTGACCCCTTCCTGCCCCAAGCCTCCTAGCTCCTCTTGGTCAAGGCGACGGGAGTCTGCGAGGCATTGCCCATTTCCCTACACAGCACACCAGCAGAGTCGTAAGTGAAAAAGCTAAACCCTTGACTACCTTTTCCGAGGAAAAAATTCCGTCTACCCTTTTGGACTGACTCTTGGAGACGAGACCTACAAAGACCTCTTGCTGACTTCTCAATTATTTGACAAGGGAGATGAAAGAAGATGCTATCCATATATTATTGTGCTTACAATTTGGGATGAGGTCTGTGTGAATTAACAGAAAAATAATTACCAAAAGAAATTCTGATCATTTCCGCGGAGCAGAAGAAGAATCAGGGAGTCTCCCTTGAAGAAATTCCCTTGGGCTCCGGACCAGGTACCATCGCTCTCACATTTCAGGGGAAGCTCCTGCGAACAAATTGTTTTCATTATTGGGTGTCTTTCCCAGAAATGTGGGAAATGTAGAGGGAAGGGAGGAAATGATAGAATAGAGAAAGCAACAGTCACCTTGATCTTGCCCAGCTGCTGGTAACGTGGAGTCCTGCTCCTTCTCCCCTATATGTTGAAAAGTAGTAAGAGCTGCTGTAGTTTGTAGGAATACTTTTTCCAACTCACATTAGATCTTATCAGCAAATACACAGCATATCTGAGAACCAGACTTAGAAATATTCTAAGCATTTTACATAGTCACTTTTCATAGGGATGCTGGGATTTACTGGTAAGTAATCAAGACACGGGGAGATTTAAGTAACTGTCTCAGGATCAAAGAGGTCGGAGATGGTAGAGCCATAATTCACACCCAAGTAGTCTGGCTCTGAAGCCCTCACTATGAATGGTGCGGTCACCCTATTCAGGTGGTTTAAGAAAACTTTGCAAGGCTATTAATGTTCTTTGCGAACGACTTTTTGCCAACAATCTGTGAAGTTACAAATGACTTAAAACAAGGTCATATACTTGAGGCTTTATAAAATTCATTCTGTCACCTGCTTTAGAGAGCAGCTTTGTCCCGCAGCCAAGAGCAACAAGCAAAATCTAATAGTGAAGAATTGCTTAAGTAAGTGGTTCTCTGCAGCCCACTGCCAAGTCAGAAGCCCGTGAATAACTTGCAACTGATGCTTTAATGACACTCTTCATTTTTGGCAGATAGGACTTTTTTCTATATTTTTATTCAACAACATATTGTGTGAGCACATTTCCGAATGTTAGCTTCTAAGATATCTCTGTGTAAAAAATAGCTCAGTATTCATGAACCCACAAAAGGGTATCTTGCGCCACTGGCCACATTTTATGATTGGGTACAAATCAAATTCTGTTTCAGTGAACTAACGATAGGACTAAAAGATTTCTTACTCTCAGCTGATGGTCCACTTATTTTAAGCAATATTCTCTATAACGAAATTCTAATATGGTCAGAGAATTGGGTCACTTCCTTGGAGTCCACTGAAAGGGATTTAGCATGAGGCTAGGAGACAGACACTATGAATGTAATCCCCCATCCGACCATTCATTCCCATTGATTGAGATCTCCTTGGAACTCTGTTAGATGTGCAGTGATTTTAATTCCTTACACATGTACACTTCTATGTGGATCTCTCATGCATTTAGGACACTGGGTGACAAATACTTTACATATAAATGAGCCAGCTTTGTGAAAGTCACCCAGTCTGCGGTACTTTGTTATGGCAGCTGAAGGGAATCAGAAAATGCCACCCCAAAATATGTCACTTTGATATAAGGATTATTTTGAGCTGAAAGCAATTAAGAAACAGCAAACATAGGAAGAATTCGCTGCCCTCTCCCTTCTGCCTAAAAGCAGAGCATAAATTTCCCTGTCTTTTGTAAAATAAATCTACATTTGTAAAGGAAATTTCCATTTGTAAAGGTGTCCTCCTTTTCCATACAAGGAAGAGAAGAAAGACTCAATAGACAACTCTTATCACTTGAGATGACCGAGTCTACATAACAGACCTTATTAAATACATGCTTATTTACCATAAGTCTGCAATGTGTAATGTGCCATTATAGAATACCCCAGATGGGGTAATTTATAAAGACTGAGGTTAGTTTATCTCACAGTTCTGTAGGATAGGAAGTTCAAGATTGGATTGCCCCAACTGGCAGCTTTTGGTGAGAGCCCTTGTGTCAAAACATGATGGAGAAAGGAAAGGGGTCAGGGCATGTGTGAAAAAAGGCAAAACCCAAGAGGCAATTTCTTTTCTTTTCTCCTCACCTCCCCCCCGGGGTTTAATAGAGAGATTTTATTTAGGAAGAACAAAGAGAAAGTTTAGAGAACTTCCAAAAAGAGTTGGAAGTGGGTCCTTCTTATCAAGAAGAAAAGGTGAGAGAGACAGAGCTATAAAAATATCCTTTGTTTGAAATTCATTGTAAGTGTTTCATGGGCTTCTCTGTGCCCCTAGGCAGGATTGTGCTTTTTGATTGGTCACTAATTATCTCTTTTTATTGGTCATTGGTTACCTACGTTACTTTATATCCATATTCCTAAGGGCCCTTCAGAATCCTTGGTTCAGCAGACCAGATTTTCCTCTCACCTCCTGTGACACCCTTTTCTTAGTGTCCCTTCTCATCACCACCCCCCACCTCCGGGAGATATGGTCCTAAAATCTTGAAGGGCAAATGGATGATGACTGTTCTTTTTTTTTTTTTTTTTTTTTTGAGGGAAAGGAAAGAGAAGTTTATTAATCTGCCAGCAAATGAGGAGGATGGCAGACTCTTATCTTAAAGAACAATTCCCTGCCCCCCCCTTTTTTTTTTTAAATACATGTATTTTATTATTCTTCATTACATTATTCCCCCCCCCCCACCCATCGTGATAAGACAGAATTGATTTACAGAAAACACCAAAGCTCCTGGTAGTGGGAGAGATTTCAAGTAGGGAGAGAGAAGCTCTCTCCGTTCCTCTCCCGGTCTTTCCCCGTCTCCGCCTCTAGGCCTCTAGCCTCAGGGTATATATAGGTGTATGGGTTCCTTGGCCAGGAAACGAATGAATGCAGTCCCTTCCGCCGGGGGGAAGGTGAATGAGTGCATCAATGAATGGACACAGTTCATCCATGGAATTCAGGCCT
>CAUYRH010097368.1:0-11488 GCA_963574655.1 Perodicticus potto
CTGTAGTCCCAGCTACTTGGGAGGCAGAGGCAAGAGACTCGCTTGACCCCAGGAATTGGAGGCTGCTGTGAGCTGTGATGTCACAGCACTCTATCCAGGGTGACGGCTTGAGGCTCTGTCTCAAAAAAAAAAAAAAAAAAAGAATAAATACAGTGGCATCTCCACAGTTGACCACCCCCTTAAGTTGACCTAATTTTCATAGACTGGACATGCACCACATGAGGCCTAGTTCCTTCTGTTGACCAGTTTGTTATAGTACCTTGGGTGGTCAACTTACAGAGGTTCTACTGTACTGGGACATTGTGAACCATTGCTTTCTGGGTTCTCAGAGCCAGTAATTTTGGCAAAGGGAAGCACAGGCACATAGGCTCTGCGGTGTGATGCATACTCAGAAAAGTGGAAAGACTAAAGCTCGCACTAGGCCTTATGAAGATGGATCAAAGGCATTGTCTTCTGCCCCTTCCAGTGATTCCCCTCACACCCAGGAGTTCTCAGGATGCAGTCACAAAGTTAGGAACTTGGTGTTTCCTGACGGTGACGGGTATAGCACAAGCAGACTGTGCCCTTGAGAATCCCACAATCTCATATGCTGGTAAACATTCTTTTATGTCCTGTGCACACCCTTTTATCTTAAACACACACACACACACACACACAGCCACGCCTAGATGGATGGAACCCAAGTGCCCGTTTCAGTTTATATTGCAGTGTTTTCGTGGGCCATTTAGTAAATTGTCTTCTTTGATTAATTACATCTCCCTTCCTGGCTCCAATAATTCCATCCTTTAAGTATCTTTAGATCAGATGCCCATAAATCACACACCGCCCCAAGCCAGCTACAAATCGTTCACAATTTCAATTAGCATACAGATTTAACAGCTGTCACTAGTGAAGACTGCAGTAACTGGAAGAATCACAGCTGACCAAACAGGAAAACTGGGCTATGTCCTTAGAAGCCAATTTGCTTGCAATATTTAATATACCTAAACTCTTAACCAAGAAGGTCGATGAACTCATGAACTTAGGAAAAGTGAGTGTTGAGCTTAGCTTTGTCTGAAGGTCTCTGTAGACTCCCACAAAAGCAGCTTCTTGGTTACTGAATTGGATAGCTTTTTCTTAGTGCTCGTCAGCGGTACCTGATGCTGGTGATTCCTGTGTGACCCGAGCTGCTGTCTTCATCTGCTGTCCTTGTGCCATCCTCCTCCCCCTTCCACACCCTGACTCCATCATTTTGATGGGGTTAGTTCCTCTTTCTCTTCTTTCCAATGTTAGGCCATTCAATCTATTCACTCATTCATCATTCATTCATTTATCCCACAAATATTTATTGAGGGCCTGGCGCTGGGGAATCAATAATGGCAGCTTCCTGGCCACATATTTATAAACTAGAGAGAAATACAAATATAAATCGAGAGAGGGAGTAATTAGAATATAGCATGACAAAGTGAAGATGGAAAATGTATAGAATATTCTGGAATCTTACAGTTGAAGGAGCTCAACTGTGAAGCCTTCCTTGAAAAGCTGACATATGAGTTGAGTCCTGAGGAAACAGACAAATTCCGATGGGTCAAGGATGTGTGCAAGAAACCTTGACTCTCTTCTTTATATCGTTTCTTCATGAATGTGTTCACTTCCCCACGTTTATGGCCTCATCGATTCTGTTGGACCTGTGCTGTTCAATATGGCAGCCACTAGCTGCTGGCTCTGGAGCCCTTGAAATGTGGCTGTTGTGACTAAGGAACTGAATTAGGAGTTTTATTTAATTTAATGAATTTAAATTTAAAAAAACCGACATTTGATTCAGTTATTTGAAAATTCTGAAGCACATTTGGATCAACTTGAGTATGAATTGACATTTCTCAACTGTCAACTATGGAAAATCTAAATACAGAGCAAGCATTTTCAATGAAAACCCGCTTCCAAATTCATCTAAATTATATCCAAATGTAAACTACATACCAGTTCGAGTAATAGTACCAAAAAAAGAATGTAAAATAGCCCATTTTTGTACATTGATTGCATGTTGAAATGATAATATTTTAGATATTGGGTTAAATAAAATATATTATTAGAATTAATTGTACATGCTTTTAAAATCTGGTTTAATGTAGTTTCTGGAAAATTTTAAGTTATATTTGCAGTTCACATTATACTTCTACTGGATAGCACTGGGCTAGACCAAGAGTCTTTGAACGTAGGCACTGGGTATTATCTTTTGCCTTGGCACTATGCTTTGTGTATAACAGGGGCTCCATAAACATTTGTCAGATGAGTAAGACATCCTGCATATGGGCAAGTTCCAATCTTCAAATACTCCATTTGACATTCATTCCACAAACAAGCAGACACAGTGGGAAATGAGGCAGAATTCCTGTCCTTGTGGAGTTTCATTCTATCTGGATGCACCGTATTGAGTGCACCGTATTATAAACCAGTGTAAGGGGATGGGGCATGGGCTTTGCTCCTTTAAGAATTTTAGGTAGGGAGGCAGGAAAGGCCTCTCCAGGAAGCAGGGACCTGAACGTAAGAAGGCAGTCCCTGTGGATGTCTGGAACGTTCCAGACAGAGGGGCTGCATGTGCAAATGCACTGCTGGGGAAAGCACTTGGCGTGTCCACAGCAGAGCAAGGCCACATGTGAGGGACTAGCAGAATGCAAGGTAGGCCAGGGACTCGATCAAGGATGACAAGGCAAGGACTTGAGGTTTACTTCCAGGTGTGACAAGAAGACTCTGGAGGCCCATAGTAGGGACTGTAGAGTGGACCTACATTTCTGAAGGATTGCTCTGGCTGTGTCCCTGAGAATAGACTGTAGGACACAACTGTGGAACTGGAGCGACCAGATTAGAGGCTGTGGCTCTAGTCAACAGTATCTTACTGAGCACACAAGACTGTGTGCAGCAGAAAAAAATGGCAGGATAAATTTGGAACCCTGCTATGTATTTTAGTACAAATTGAAAAAGATCCCTTGAAGGCCATCTTTTTTTTTTTTTTTTTTGAGACAGAGCCTCAAGCTGTCACCCTGGACAGAGTGCCGTGGCATCACAGCTCACAGCAACCTCCAATTCCTGGGCTCAAGCGGGTCTCCTGCCTCCGCCTCCCAAGTAGCTGGGACTACAGGCCCCCGCCACAACGCCTGGCCATTTTTGGGTTGCAGCCGTCATTGTTGTTTGGCGGGCCCGGGCTGGATTCAAACCTGCCAGCTCAGGTGTATGTGGCTGGTGCCTTAGCCTGTTGAGCCACAGGAGCTGAGCCTTGAAGGCCATCTTTTAAAAAATCACTTTTTCTGTCAAAAGTGTGACAGCGAACTCACAGCCATTCACGTAAGACTCCTCCCTGAGGAAGCTTCTAAGGAAGTCTTTCAGCTACACCAGGAAATAAAATCCCTTCAATAAACCATCTGTTGACTGTTGAACTGACTCGAGCGAGCCCTTGTGAAATCCTTTACCTGAGGTTTGCAGGTCCCTGGAAGAAAAATTCTATTTGTAGTAAACATGAATTTTCCTGAATCCATGTATTTCTTTCTTTTTTTTTTTTTTTAAGACAGAGTCTCACTCTGGCCACTGGGTAGCGTGCTGTGGCGTCATAGCTCACAGTAGCCTCAAATTTTTGGGCTCCAGAGACCCTCTTGCTTCAATTTTTCTATTTTATTTTAGTAGAGATGGGAGGGTGTCTGCCTCTGGCTCAGGCTGGTCTCGAACTCCTGAGCTCAAGCAATCCACTGGCCTCAGCCTTCCAGAGTGCTAGGATTACAGGCAAGAGCCACCAAGGTTCCATGTACTTCTGTAGTGCAGGTCCCTCCTGTCTACATTCCTGCCTAGTTACACTTACTGGGCCCTTGCCTCGCTGCCTTGCCCCGCACCAACCACTTCACAGGGCTCCTCTCACTTCATGCCAGTAGCAACTCAACCAGTAGATGCCATGTCACTTTCTTGAGGAAGAAACACAAAGCGCCAAGGTTATGGAGAAGGTGAATGCAGAGTGTTGCTTCAAGTCAGACACACCTGGGTTTGGACTCTAGCTCTGTACCCACCATCTATGCAACTCTGAAGCCTTTTGTTTCTTCACCAATAAAATGCAGTGTGTCTGACCTGAAGCTGGGATGCCAGTGTTTTCAAGGCGTGATGCATGGACCACCTACATCAGAGTCACCAGGGCTCCCTAGAATGAGGGTAAACTGCTAGGTATGTTGACTTGTTCCCGTAATCCCAGTTATTTGGGAAGCTGAGGTGGGAGCCTGGGAGTTTGAAACCAGCCTAGGCAACTTAGCAAGACCCTATCTCAAAAAAAAAAAAGCACACACTGGGGTGGGATTTGGGAGTCTTCCCTTTTAATAACAGTGGAGATATTTAATGATAAATATTTATTTGGCATTTACTGTCATAACTAGAATTAGTATACTTTTATCTATTACTTTTGTGAGGTATTCAGAGCTTTGTCGAATCTTATATTTAAAGGCAATGTCTTAGTTTGGTTTCCCAGCCATGGAGGCCTAGACGAGGATTTCTTTGTGGGGAGTTTACTTGGGAGGTCAGCCCAGAACACAGGTGTGAAGGATCAGAGAGAGAGAGGAAAGGAAAAAAAGCACATGAACAGCTCCTAAGTGACCCTCATACTGCTGGGGGCGACAGAGGCCCAATCTCACTCCTGAAACTCTATGGAACAACCATCGACACTTCCTCTTATCCATCAGTTGAGAGTTGACTCCTCAGTAGTTACCCGTACCGCACCCCAGGGCTGAGTCGGTCTGGGGTCAAGAGGTCAGCTAAGAGGGCCCTGAGGCAGATAATCAGAGAATCTCTGCCGGTGCTTGGGGTAGGGAGTTGGCAATATATACACTAGTGTTTACACTACTGGTTACGGGGCTACACTGATATCAGCGGGTGGGTGATATGACCCGGGGCAAGAGCACTTGCTTCAGGCAGAATTCACCACACCACTGCTGCTTGATTATGACTTGCTGGATTTGGGGTGGGAGTGGGGGAACGCAGCCTCCTTTGGCCGGCACTGAACCAACAGCATCTTCTCCCTAACACATGCCACAATGTTGTGCTGTGGTAAAGCATCAAAACAAGTATTAGGTATTAGATTCCTCTCTTTCGCTTTCCTATTCTTCATCTTCCAAGGCTTTGAAGAGAAAAGGCACAGTATTTGAAGAATTGTATAGGAAAAAAACCTAAGAAGGGGAAAGGAACAAAATCTCCAACATTTCAGCATAAGAGAAGGAGGGAAAACTTTTCTAATTCTCTTCCCTCACAGTTACACTGTGAGGAAGGGAGGCAGGACACCCCTCCAGGAGCCTTTGTGACAGCCAGCCTCCAAGATGCCCAACACGATGTGCACTCTCCATCCCGGGATTCATGCCAGAGTGGGTGACTAACAGAACGCTGTGAGGGTAACAGTGTGTGACTTCCCAGGCTAGGTCGAGAAAGGCGTTGGCCACTCTGATCTCTAGCTCTGGGGGACCCCAACCTCTGATTGTGGGGATGCCCATGCAGGATGGAGAGCCCCATGTGGAGATGAACCACCTTGCTGGGACCAACTTGGCAGCCGTGTGAGTGAGCCCCCTTGGAAGTGGATCCTTCAGCCTTAGATGTTCAGACGTGTTCCACGCCTCCCAGGCTTCAAGTCTGCCAGCTGAGACCCCAGGCAGCAGACAGCGGAGATAAGCCCTCTGTGCCTTGTCTGGATTCCTGACCCACAAAACCATGAAATAATAAATGGTGATTGGTTTAAACCAGTAAGTTTTGGGGTGATTTGTTACGTAGCAACAGAAAATTAACACAGCATTGATTTTCTGATGTCTCTTTTGATTACACTTGAAGAATTTATTTTTGACTTCTTAGTAGGCATGGCAGACTGACTCTCATTCTGCCTTTTTAAATACCACTAAATAAGAGTTAAAGAAAATAAAAGACAGGAACAAAGAAAGCCAGAGAGGAGATAATGAAGGATGACAAAGTTTTGAAAGACACCAAGCAGACAGAGGAGAGCCAAGCCCACGGGCCTGCAAAAGAGGAAGTTTGCTTATTCCTTGGGAGTCCAGAAAGCCTCAAGACCGGGAGACACTGGAGATCTTGGAAGAGGGGAGTGAGACACGGGCTAGAAACCCGGGAATTCATTGAAAACCTGTAAACACAGCAGGCAGATCTTTAGGCCTCTTCGCAACCAAGCCATCAGGGGGACCACCCTTCCCTCATGCTTGCAATGGCTTGGACTTGGGTTAATCTATCAGAGAAGATGGGTTAAGTATAAGGCTAGAAATAAAGGATTTAAGATAAAGTTTTCAACAATATGAAGAGTGTGGGGTTTCTCTTAACTTCCTCCCCAAAACCCCAGGAGTTCTTATTGCCTCCATTAGGAAAATGAATTTTTCTTCTTCTTCTTCTTTTTTTCTTTTTTGAGACAGAGTTTTACTATGTCGCCCTCAGTAGAGTGCCGTGGCGTCACAGCTCATAGCAACCTCCAACTCCTGGGCTTAAGCGATTCTCTTGCCTCAGCCTCCCAAGTAGCTGGGACTACAGGTGCTGCTACAATGCCCGGCTATTTTTTTTTTGTTGTAGTTGTCATTGTTCTTAAGCAGGCCCAGGCCGGGTTCAAACCCACCAGCCCTCGTGTATGTGTCTGGTGCCTTAACCCCTGGGTGACGGGTACTGAGCCAGGAAAATGAATTTTTCAACTCTACAGAAAATAGTCTTAAAAAAAAAAAAAGACAGACTCTGATAGAGGATCTTTTGATGAAAGAGGCTGCCTGTTGCCAAAATACCTGACTCGGAGCTACCCCCAACCTCCACTCTTACTCAATAGGTTCCTCTTATCCAGAGTCTTCAGTCAGATTTCTGGTGCTTCACTTCTGAATATGAATAGAAACTGAAAATCTTCGGATACCTAATTAAGGAACAAACATGAAAGAGACCAAACAAAAGAAAAAAGAAATTCAGGGCCAAGCATGGCGGCTCACACCTGTCATCCCAGCATTCTGGGTGGCTGAGGCAGGAGGATGGCTTGAGCTCTGGAGCTCAAGACCAGCCTGCACAAGAGCAAGACCCCATCTCTGCCAAGAATAGACAAATCAGCTGGGCATCGTGGGGCACACCTGTAGCCTCAGCTCCTTTGGGAGGCTGAGGTAGGAGGATCACTTGAGCCAAGGAATTTGAGGTTACTGTGAGCTACGATGATGCCACTGTACTCTACCTGGAGCGACAGAGGGAGATGCTGTCTAAATAAAGAAACTCAGAAGAACAGATAATACAGGGAACAAAACACTCATCACCACTGACCCCACCAACAACCTCACAGTCGGTATCCTCAGTGATATAAGAGAACATATATACGGCCATGAGAGAATTCAAGGAACACACACAGATCTCCTAGAAATAAAAAACATAGGAACAGCAGAAATGAAAACTCAATAGAATGGTTGGAAGGTAGAGTTAAAACTTCTAGAAAGTAGAACAAAAAGACAAAGAGATGGATAGTAGGAAAGATGAGAATAAATATTAGATCATAAATCCCGGTGTTCCCACACCCAAAGGATAGACATTCCAGAAAGTGAGAACAGAAAAAAATGGTGAGGGAATATGTCTATAGAAAACTGAAAGTTTTCTTGAGAAGCAATTGAGGGTGGGAAAGGTTAGGACAGAACTGGTATTTTTTGTTATAATCTCTTAGTAGTATTTGACTTTTAGGACTATGGACATATGTTAGTTTAATTTAAAAAATTAACTAAGAAAGATAAAGTATGTTCTGAAGCTACAGAAAGTAGCCTTTCTGTGCTGTCCATCATGCCAGAGAGCCTGTTCTGCTTGATAATTAAGGAGCCATATTAAAGTCTTCAGGCAATGACATGGTGCAGAGAGAGCCTGCCACTGAAAGAGTTATTTTATCTTAGAGCAGCGGTTATCAACCTGTGGGTCGCGACCCCTTTGGGGGTCTCCAGCATATCAGATATTTACATTACGATTCATAACAGTAGCAAAATTATAGTTATGAAGTAGCGATGAAAATAATTTTATGGTTGGGGGTCACAACAACATCAGGAACTGTATTAAAGGGTTGCAGCATTAGGAAGGTTGAGAACCAATCTTAGAGAAAAAACAGCTTAGCTGAAGCAAGGGATTTGTTTGTCTGTAAGCAAACGTGGGTCCCCCCCCAACTGAACTCAGCGGTATAGCATTTCTGGAGTATGATGACTTTGTCTTCTAAAATATAGACATTCTTTAATTTCGTAGAGGATTGGTGGAGTAGGGGAAGACAGCTCATATCATCAACTGTTTCTTCTCCACTTTAATCAATTTAGATGTAAAAGTAGTCATGTTCAACTGCAGGAGACAGAATTAATGAAATGTACTAAAAGGATCTGTGAGCTAAATGGAAAAGAAAAAAATGTGGATTTGTAAAACCACGATGTTTTTCTCCGGATCTGAGAACGGGTTAACAGATGTTTTTGCTTTTTTCTTTTTAATCTTAATTCAGTTTTCGCACTAAGGAAATGCTACATGAAATTGGTAACCTGAGATTTCCAATATAAGCATTTATAATACACTTCAATGACAAGATTCTGTGTCCTGCGTTTTGGCCACTGTACAAACACTGGTTGCAACACAGCATTCTTTGTATTTGAATTTTTACAATGATTTGATTTTCTTTTTTGTAATTTCAATCTCTCTCCATAAATTTATTTAACGTCATACTACAAATGTCCCAGCTTTAGAAATATTTTCTCTCAGTAGTGATACAGAAAGTGTTTCTGTGCTTCTCTCCACCAAAAATTGTATATTACACCTTAGAAAAATCTGTAACCTAACAAGAAGGAAAATCTAATGAAGTTGTTTACTTTACTGCCAAGACATTTCATGGCATCTCTGTAGTCTGTTAAGGATATTTATTTATACCTTGACATTGCATCTTTTAAGATATCATTAAATATCACTTTCTTATTTACTTTATTTTTCCTGTATGGGTAAATCTCCTCTGTTTTATCTTTTTTCCTGATCATTTTGTTGAAAATTATTGAATGATATATTAAAAGCCTTTTGTCTTTTCCACCATGCAATTCATCCAGGTAACAAAAAACAAACAAACAAACAACACTTATACCTCCTAAATATACTTAAATAAAAAATGGGGGGAAAATCCCCAGTAACTGAAAAAAGCCAAATTAATAACTACTGGAAAATTTAAATGTTAGCTGGCTTTAAAAGCAAAATGAAACACAAATGCTTCACCTACACCAATCAAACACCCCTGTCTGAGGAACTGCAGTAAATAACGCTGATGAAGCCTGGCCAGCAGGTGTAGTTGCCCTGGCTTTTATCTCTTGATTACACTCTCTGCAGGATGAGCAGTGTGAAATCACTCACCCATATCACCTTTCATTATAAATCGGTAAGCACAGGGCACCCTTTTGATTGGCTATAATATACTGCACAAAGGAAGCTTCAATTTCCCCCTGAAGTCTGCACCAGAGGGAGAAGGGCAAAAGATGAACAGATCAATAACCTTTTCCCTAAAATCAGCTATGACTTATAATGCTCTTACAGAATGCCAGCATGCTTGTTTTTTTTTTTTTTTTTTAGGACAGTGGCAGTGATGTTGCAGGAGACCAGTAAAAACAGAAACCTGAAATCAGATTGTTATTTACAACCTCTACTCCATCGAGGGAGCAGAACAATATATCAGAATAAAACTTCAGCTCTCTGGATTTCTCCCATCTGGAAATCACAGTACCAAAGACACAAAGCATTTCATTCTTACTGAGTCAAAAACTGAGATTTGTCAGATCTTTTGTATAAGATCATGTAGGCAAATCTTGAATATGTTATACCGAGTTTGATAAAATGGGCATGTAATTTGGAATTGTGCTTCAGAATTGGTCATAATTTTCCTCAGAAGCATACAGATGTGATACAATGGTGATCGTATTGCTCAGTGTGAATTTTTTTATATATACACTTAATTTTGTTGGATCGAAAGAGTAAATAGTAAATTATTGTGGCTAGGCAGTTGTAGAAACATCACAGATGCTTCTAAATTACTGGTTCTATTACATTTAAATATTTATTGAATAATACGATGCAGTCATATACTATATATCAAACTGATATGTCTGTACACATCCTGCCTATGGTAATGTCTGACACTTTAAAGAAATGAAAGAGCATTTGTTTAAAATACGTACAGAAATTTCCCTAAAAGAGCTTGTCCCTCCATGTCGTGAATTAATGCATTTTCACTGTTGTGACCAAAAAAAATTCAATAACAAATTTCCCAAGGCCAGAAGAAATAAAATCAGCCATGAGCTCCAGCAGCATCAGTACATTAAAAACTGCCTCTTTTTAAATATTGAGAAATAATAATTGCATGTATTATATATGTATGGGTACAATGTGATGTTTTGATATATGCTTACATTGTGGAAAGATTAAATCAAGCTAATTAACAAATCCATCACCTCAGATACTTATTAAAGGATACAAAATTTCAGGGAGACAGGAGGAATAAGATTTAGTAATCTACGGTACAGAATGGTGTATATAATACCAGAATCTTTGAAGCCTGAAGAAAACTGATGGGAAGCGTTTTGCAACCTTGGAAATGACTAAGGCTACACTGTGTTCTCAGACACTAATTAACACTGCAGATTCCAGACTGCTCCTAATCCATTCCTTAGTCTTTAACAATTACTTGGACCTCAGAATATTATGGAGCCAATATTATAATCATTGGACCTCAGAATATTATGTTAGAAGTAAGGGTAGTAAACATTTTCTAGTTGGTGTGTGTCAGGACTGAGGCTGAGAACCCAAGAGTGCAGGAGAGTAAGAAAGAAAATACAGACTAGGCTTGGTGACCGTAGCTCAAGTGGCTAGAGCGCCAGCCACATACACCAGAGCTGGTGGGTTCGAATCTAGCCCGGCCCCCCAAACAACAATGATGACAACTATAACCAAAAAAAAAAAAATGCCGGAAGTTGTGGCAGATGTCTGTAGTTCCAGCTATTTGGGAGGCTAAGGCAAGGGAATTGCTTAAGGCCAAGAGTTTGAGGTTGCTGTGAGCTGTGACGTCATAGCACTCCACCCAGGGCAACAGCTTGAGACTCTGTCTCAAAAAAAAAAAAAAAGAGAGAGAAAATGCAGACTAAGACAATATTGTGTAATTGAGTGATTACAATGAATTCCAATGAAACTCTTTACATTTTCTTTGTCAACCTTAGGATCTTACAAACAGAGGACTGAATTAATTACAATCCCCACTGCCACGCTCTCTGTAACATTGTGCAAATAATATACACTGTTATTTATTTATTTATTTTTTTGAGACAGCCTCAAGCTGTCACCCTGGGTAGAGTGCCGTGGCATCACAGCTCACAGCAACCTCCAATTCCTGGGCCCAAGCGAGTCTCTTGCATCCGCCTCCCAAGTAGCTGGGACTACAGGCGCCCGCCACAACGCCTGGCCATTTTTTGGTTGCAGCTGTCATTGTTGTTTG
>CAUYRH010097372.1:0-10919 GCA_963574655.1 Perodicticus potto
CGCCTGCAGTCCCAGCTACTTGGGAGGCGGAGGCAAGAGACTCGCTTGAGCCCAGGAATTGGAGGTTGCTGTGAGCTGTGATGCCACAGCACTCTATCCAGGGTGATAGCTTGAGGCTCTGTCTCAAAAAAAAAAAAAAAAGAAAGAAGACTTTGGGTGTCATCACCATGCTGGGACATGAAGTACATTCTCCTAGGTGCACTTGAGTGATGGCAGGCACCTCCTGGGACAGACTTGTCATCTATTCTTCTGAGGGCAACTCTTTAAGAGATGACCTGAGGAATTTTGTCTGAATAATAAAACAGCCTTTGTTTGGGAGGCAGATGTGTGGGGATTGCCTGAGGTCAGGAGTTCCTACCAGCCTGAACAAGAGCGAGACCCCCATCTCTAAAAAAAAACAATAGCCGGGTATTGGCTTGTAGACCCAGTTATTCTGGAGGGTGAGGCAGGAGGATCACATGAGCCCAAAAGTTTGAGGTTGCTGTGAGCTATGATGTCACAGCACTCTACTAAGGGTGACAAAGTGAGACTGTCTCAACATATAAAAACAACAACAGGCTCAGCGCCTGTGGCTCAACAGGCTAAGGTGCCAGCCACGTACACCTGAGCTGGTGGGTTCAAATCCAACCTGGGCCCGCCAAACAACAATGACAGCTGCAACCAAAAAAAATAGCTGGGCGTTGTGGCGAGCGCCTGCAGTCCCAGTTACTTGGGAGGTGGAGGCAGGAGACTCACTCGAGCCCAGGAATTGGAGGTTGCTGTGAGCTGCGATGCCACAGCACTCTATCAAGGGTGACAGCTTGAGACTCTGTCTCAAACAACAACAACAAAACAAACAGACAAACAAACAAAACAGTCTTTGTTCCTGTGTAGCTCCTCCTCTCACCTCTTAGTAATGTCTGCCTCCCTCCTCCCAGGTCCTTTCACTATCCCTAATAATTTAATGTGCCTCAAAAGAAATGTCAATATTCCCTCCCCCAATGAAAAGGGTTTATAAACTTTTGCACCACACTGGGTTACAGGTGGATCCCAGGTTAAGAATGAAATAGGTTCTGTAGGTTTGTTCTTAAGTTGAATTTTTTTTTTTCTCTGTTCCCCCAGGCTAGAGTTCTGGGGCATCAGCTTAGCTCACAGCAACCTCAAACTCCTGGGTTCAAGTGATCCTCCTGCCTCAGCTTCTCAAGTAACTAGAGTAACTGGGACTACAGATGCCTGTCGCCTCAACCAAGTTGAATTTCTTTTTTTTTTTTTTCCCTGATACAGAGTCACTTGGTCATCCTCAGTAGAGTGCTGTGAAGTCTTAGCTCACAGCAACCTCAAACTCTTGGGTTCAAGCAATCCTCTTACCTCAGCCTCCCAAGTAGCTGGGACTATAGGTGCCCACCACAATGCCTAGCTATTTTTTAGAGACAGGGTCTCACTCTTGCTCAGGCTGGTCTTGAACTCCTGAGATCAGGCAATCCACTGACCTCGGCCTTCCAAGTGCTGGGATTACAGGCATGAGCCACCATGGCCCACCCTAAGTTTAATTTCTTTGTAAGTTGGAAAGGTTACATCGAGCTATTACCTGTAATAACCTGCGTTTGTTAAGTTAAAGTTGTACATAGTGGGATGTTTGTAACTCGGGAACTGCCTATGTTAGGTAATCACTCTGGGACTTTCCCCTTGGACGTGTTAATAAATTTGTATGTCTTTTCTCCTATTAACATGCCTTTGTCAGCTGATTTTCAGCAAACCCTCAGAGGGTGAAAGGGAAGTTTTTAGCCCCACATTGACACCCTCACCCAAACTTAGGGGCATAGCCACCTCCACTGCAGAGAGGGCTAGCTCACAGTAGTCAAGGGGAGGGAGCCCTCTGGGCAGACATCTGCAGGGGTGCATGGTGGTGGCTACAGCAAGGGATCCACTGAGAAGTCGGAAATATATTACTCTCTGACAGGCTCTGAAGTCTCTAGATCTGAGCAGATATGCAGACCTTTTCTATTTTTTTCTATTTATTTATTTATTTGGACAGAGCCTCACGTTGTCGGCCTGGGTAGAGTGCAGTGGCATCATAGCTCACAGCAACCTCCAACTCCTGGGCTTAAGCAATTCTTCTGCCTCTGCCTCTCAAGTAGCTGGGGCTACAGGCGCCCGCCACAATGCCTGGCTATTTTTTGGTTGCAGCCGTCATTGTTGTTTGGTGGCCTGGGCTGGATTCGAACCCTCCAGCTCAGGTGTACGTGGCTGGCACCTTAGCCACTTGAGCTACAGGCGCTGAGCCTGCAGACCTTTTTTAAAGCAGTGGTTCTCAAAAAGTGGTCCTTCCACCAGCATCACTTGAAAACATGTTAGAAATGCATGTTTGGGGCCCCTGACCAGACCTACCAAATCAGAAATTCTAGGGGTGGAGCCAAAAATAGCTTTTTAACAAGTGCCTCAGATACTTCTGATATATGTTCAAGTCTGAGAGCCACTGCCTGAGGAAATACACTAGCTGGGCGGCACCTGTGGCTCAGTGAGTAGGGCGCCAGCCCCATATACTGAGGGTGGCGAGTTTGAACCCGGCTCCGGCCAAACTGCAACAAAAAATAGCTGGGCGTTGTGGGGGGCGCCTGTACTCCCAGCTACTCAGGAGGCTGAGACAAGAGAATCACCTAAGCCCAGGAGTTTGAGGTTGCTGTGAGCTGTGATGCCACAGCACTCTATGGAGAGCGATAAAGTGAGACTCTGTCTCTGAAAAAAAAAAAAAAAAAAAAAGAAGAGGCAGCGCCTGTGGCTCAAAGGAGTAGGGCACTGGTCCCATATGCCGGAGGTGGCGGGTTCAAACCCAGCCTCTGCCAAAAACTGCAAAAAAAAGAAGAAGAAAAGAAATAGGCTAGCTCTTAAGCTTGCAAGCCTTGTCTTGCCTTTGCCTGAGATTATTAACATAGCTTAAGAATGGGTCAGTGGGCTGTGGGGCTGAGAAAAGGAGGAGCGGGTCACTCAGGCCAAGGTTGTTAGTGTCCAGGCAAGCAGTCAGGGAGAGAGATGAGCTGGCTCAAGAAATGGACCTGTCAGAACTCTCCGGTATTAGAGCCCCCAACTGGCATGTGTGGCTAAGGGTTCTGGTTATGATTCCGTGCTGTCCAGGGGAATTGCTGATTAGAATTAGGTCCCATGGAATGTGCCTGCAGGGAGACAATGCACGGGCCAGAAACTTGTGTGCTTTTGCGAGTGCATGCCCTGGGTGTCTTCTGTTTGCTCCTCAGTTTTCTCTTTCCTACTCTGCTCTTTGCTCCAGGAGACTAAACTGACACAAAGAGTATGTCTGGCCTTCAGCTGATTTTAGATGCTGGAGAGGTAGGGAGGCAAACACAGAAGGGAGGACACAGAGTTGGGGGTATCCATTCCCCTGGCTCCCTTCCCACAAGGTCCCCTCAGGTGAGCCAAAACCTCTGCCTAAGCAATACTCCTCTCTGGGCAGTGGCTCTCCGAGTATGATGACCTGCTCTCTGGGACTATCTTTTCCCAGGTTTCAGTAGCTCAGGGGTTAGGTTTCAGGTGATCTGTGGACTTTAGAGGGGAAAAAAATCTACATCTTTTTTTCACATGTGTTGCTTTGAGCACTTTACAGCTTAAAGTTCTCATTCAAGCCAAGCAACGACATCCTTTGTATTAATGTAATAACTGATTTTCAATTAGCTGGGCATAGTGGCAGGCATCTATAGTCCCAGCTACTTGGGAAGCTGAGTCATGAGGATTGCTTGCACACAAGAGTTTGAGGTTGTTGTGAGCTATGATGATGCCACAGCACTTGACTCTAGAGTGACAGAGTAAGACTCTGTCTCAAAACAAAAACAAAAACAAACAAACAAAAAAATCCAAACTGGACTTCAACTTGCCTGTATTTTGTTTTATTATTATTATTATTATTATTATTATTATTATTATTATTATTTTACTTTTATTTTTTGGAGACAGAGTTTCACTTTGTTGCCCTTGGTAGAGTGCTGTGATGTCATAGCTCACAGCAATCTCAAACTTCTGAGCTCGAGTGATTTTCTTGTCTGAGCCTCCCAAGTAGCTGGGACTACAGGCACCCGCTACAATACCCAACTAGTTTTAGAGATGAGGTCTTGCTCTGATTCAGGCTGGTCTCAAACCTGTGAGCTCAGGCAATCCACTTGCCTTGGCCTCCCAGAGTGCTAGGATTATAGGCGTGAGCCACTGCGCCCAGCCAAATTGCTTGTATTTTAAATGTGTTGTCTTTAATATGGCAATAAAAGAGTTACATGATTGATTCTAGCTAGAGTTTTTATTAATATCTTGGTAACTGGAATTCAATACAATTGGCTTATTTTATTATCTGTTTTTATTTTATACTTTACCAGAATGCCAAAGGAATCTGTGGCACAAAATAACTAAGAACCCTGCTGTAACCTTCTCTTTCCCCTCATCCCTTTGGGCCTTGGGATGGCAATATAATATGCCCTGCATTTCTTTGTACCCTAAACATATCTACCTTTGTAAATGAACTATTCTCTTCAAAGTATCCTAACCTGTGGGTGTTGTTTCCTTTAGGACCTGACTGATGAGTCCGTGGAGTGTGCACAGGAGTGTATGTAGGGAATGTGTGCATAGGGGGTGCTGGGACAGAATGGATCTTTAAAGCTCTATTTCTCTCTCTCTTTTTTTTTTTTTTGAGACAGAGCCTCAAGCTGTCACCCTGGATAGAGTGCTGTGGCATCACAGCTCACAGCAACCTCCAAATTCCTGGGCTCAAGCGAGTCTCCTGCCTCTACCTCCCAAGTAGCTGGGACTACAGGCGCCCGCCACAACGCCGGGCCATTGTTTGGTTGCAGCCATCATTGTTGTTTGGCGGGCCTGGGCTGGATTCGAACCTGCCAGCTCAGGTGTACGTGGCTGGCGCCTTAGCCCGTTGAGCCACAGGCGCCGAGCCTAAAGCTCTATTTCTCATTGCAAATGAACGGAAGGAGATCCTTTGTATGCACTGGAGTGTGAAACTTGATTGACAAGGGGGTGTTCCTGAGGTGAGAAAACAAGTCAGGATTCTGAGCCTGCAAGGTGCAGCCCTGTACTAGGATGACCAGCTTGCCAAGGTTACCATTGTCAGAAGCCTTTTCTAAAATGTCTCCCTGTAGAACTTTGAGAGGGATATGGCAGCAGCTTACTTCTAAATCTCCCTCTTGTCTCCTGGAAACCACATAGAACAATAAAGAGAATGGAAACACACACACTACATTTTCAGTAAAGCTAGGAGACACAGAAAACCTACCAACTCCAAATTATGTGTACATGTGACCAAATTCCAAGCAAAGCAGACATCCCCTATAGTGCCTCAGGGAAAAGCAGGGAAGGAGTGAGTGTTCAGGTCACTGATACATGAATAGAAAATATTTCTTCCTTGGAGGAAAGCTCTGACAGCAGGCTGACTTATCAGAGGCAAGTGCTACCGGGAAAAGTGAAGAGAAAATGATTTATAAAGTGCCCAAAGGGACCCAGAAGTGGTAGATCTCAGAAAGTGCCAGCAAAATTCTCTTTATAATATGAAGTACATTCTCCTGGGTGCACTTGAGTGATGGCAGCTGTGGGACCGCCTGTGAAACAGACAAGGCTAAGGGTGCTAGAAGCATTCTTAATCTGGAGAAGTTCTCAGATGCAGAGGAGGTAGTGACTATACCAAGGTACCAAATATTGTTATTTATTTTTGAGACAGAGTCTTGCTCTGTTGCCCACCATAGCATCGGCCTTGCCTATAGCAACATTAGACTCCTGGGCTCAAGTGATCCTCCTGCCTCAACCTCCCAAGTAGCTGGGACTACAGGTGCCTGCCAGAACACTCAGCTAATTTTTTCCTATTTTTAGTAGTGACCGGGTCTTGTTAGCTGGGTGTGGTGG
The DNA here is from genome assembly GCA_963574655.1 of Perodicticus potto. Classification (NCBI taxonomy): domain Eukaryota; kingdom Metazoa; phylum Chordata; class Mammalia; order Primates; family Lorisidae; genus Perodicticus; species Perodicticus potto. The sequence continues at coordinate 5,881 of CAUYRH010097372.1, forward strand.
CAGGTGCCTGTAGTCCCACTTACTTGGAAGATTTAGGCAGGGGAATCACTTGAACCCAGAAGTTTAAGGTTGCTGAGAGCTGTGATAACACCACTGCACTCTAGCTGGAATGACAGAGCAAGACTGTCTAAATAAATAATAATAAAAAAAAACAGAAGAAGAAAGGAAATAATCATGCTGAATAGATAAACGAACCTTAATGCTCAGTGAGCCTTAAGACATTGAGCTCTGATAGTGTAGTTCTGCTCAATACCATTTGATACCAGCAGAAACTACACTACCTTAACTAGCAGTTGGAATGAAGACGTAAGGAAAAACACCCTCAGTTTTTCAGAGACAGAATGGACAGGACAAGGAGATTGTTTGGATGAGGGAATTGAGGGAGAATGCAGAGCAGGAGAAATCCCAGGTTTTTGCCTTAAGTGACTGGATGCATTATGTTTTTATTCACTGAGACAGGAATTACAGGAAACTGACCAAGTTTGGGTGAACACTAATGATTTTGATCTCAAACTTCCAGCCTCAAGTGGTCCTCCTTCCTTGGCCTCTCAAAGTTCTAGGATTACAGGCGGGAGCCATTGCCCCTAGTTGACACTGATGATTTTGAAAGGCCTGTGGAATATTCAGAGGGAGACCACTAGGGGGCAGTTTGATATTCTAAAATTTGGACTCAGACCTCAAGAAAAAGTCCCAAGGTGGAGATATAGACTGTGGACTTGAGAGAGAATAAGCAGTAGTGACAATTGTAGCTGTGACCAGATAGTCTGGGTAGGCCATAGCAGATGCTCAAAATTTGTTGAATGAAAGCAGGAATCTGGGAGCAATGGCACACACTTATAATCCCAGCTACTTGAGAGGCGGAAGTGTGAGAACTTCTTGAGTTCAGAATTTTAAGGCCAGCCTCAGCAACATAGCAAGACTTCATCTCAAAAGATAGTAATAATGGCTCGGCGCCTGTGGCTCAACGGGCTAAGGTGCCAGCCACGTACACCTGAGCTGGCGGGTTCGAATCCAGCCCGGGCCTGCCAAACAACAATGACAGCTGCAACCAAAAAATGGCCAAAAAGGGCATTATGGCGGGCACCTGCTGTCCCAGCTACTTGGGAGGCGGAGGCAGGAGACTCGCTTGAGCCCAGGAATTGGAGGTTGCTGTGAGCTGTGATGCCACGGCACCCTTCCAGGGTGACAGCTTGAGGCTCTGTCTCAAAAAAAAAAAAAAAAGATAGTAATAATAATTTTAAAGTATATATTTTTAAAAAGTGGGAAAGACCAGGCATATGTCTATAATCCTAGCACTTTGGGAGGCTGAGGTGGAAGGGCAGGAATTCAAAACCAGCCTGAGTAAAAGTGAGACCCCATCTCTACAACAGAGGGAAAAATTAAGTGGTACTCGTAGCTCAGTGGGTAGGGCGCTGGCCACATACACCAAAGCTGGCAGGTTTGAACTCGGCCTGGGCCAGTTCAAACAATAATGACAACTGCGAAAACAACAACAGCAACAAAAAAGCTGGGCGTTGTGGCAGGCGCCTGTAGTCCCAGCTATTTGACAGGCTATGAGCTAGGCTGATGCCATGGCAGTCTAGCCTGGGGTGAGAGAGTGAGACTCTATTTCAAAAAAAAAAAAAAAAAAAAAAGAAGAAAGAAAGAAAAAGAAACAACCCAGTTGTACATTATGAGATAATCAATTCAATAAGCTGTGCTGCATCATATAAAGGATTAATTACTACTCAGCAATAAAGAGGAACAAATAAATTTTTTTTTTTTTGAGATAGTCTCAAGCTATTGCCCTGGGTAGAATGCTGTGGTGACATAGCTCACAGCAACCTCCAACTCTTGGGATCAAGTGATCCTCTTGCCTCAGTTTTTCTATTTTTGGTAGAGATGAGGGTCTCACTTTTGCTCAGACTGGTCTCGAACTCATGAGCTCAAGCAATCCTCTCGCCTTGGCCTCCCAGAGTGCTAGGATTATAGGCGTGAGCCAACATGGCTGGCCCCAATCTATTGATATATACAACAACATGGGTTAATCTCACAGACATTAAACAGAATGAAAGGAGTCAGATAACAGAGTATGTACTAGCATATGACTCCATTCATATGAAGTTAAAATAGGGATATAAATCAATGGTTGCATCTGGGAGGGGAATAGGATTTACCAGAAAGAGATATGGGAAATTTTCTGGGATGATGGGAATTATCTATATCTCAATTGCAGGGTGCTAGGCTCAGCGCCTGTGGCTCAAGCGGCTAAGGTGCCAGCCACATATACCTGAGCTGGTGGGTTCGAATCCAGCCTGGGTCCGTTAAACAACAACGATGGCTGCAACCAAAAACTAGCCAGGCATTGTGGCGGGCACTGATAGTCCCAGCTACTTGGGAGGTAGAGGCAGGAGGATTGCTTGAGCCCAGGAGTTAGAGGTTGCTGTGAGCTATGATGCCATGGCGCTCTACCCAGGGCTAGAGCATGAGGCTCTGTCTCAAAAAACAAACAAACAAACAAATACATCAATTGCAGGGTGGTGAGATGAGTGTACACATCAGCTGAATGTCATCAAACTGTATACCTAAGATCTGTACATTTTGCTGTGTAAAATCTTATCTCAAATGTTTAAAATGTCATGTTTGTGGACATTAAGTCCAGCAGGAGATGGCAGAGGTTGAAATAGAGAGGAATATGGAGAGTCGGGGCAGACTCTTGTAAATATGATGAGGACTGAACAATGACAGCAAGAAGGAGAGGCTGAAGGTTGTGGGGTCAGATGATGTGACCCCTGAAGGAAAAGCTGCTATCCAGAGGCTGAATGTATCACAACCTGACAACCACACATTAGCTGAAAACTATTGATAAGGACTTGGCCAAGGGAGAAGTCACCCACATCTCACCCCTGCCAACTCTTGGAGGAAAAGCCTCCAAGGAGGCAGATCACCTGTGCTGGGATCACAGTGCTGTCTGTGTTTTCTCTGAGCTCTTTTTCAACCTTTTTTTTGAGACAGAGTTTCACTTTGTCACCCTCAGTAGAGTGCTGTGGTGTCACAGCTCACAGCAACCTCAAACTCTTGGGCTCAAGTGATTCTCTTGTCTCAGCCTCCCAAGTAGCTAGGATTACAGGCATCGGCCACAAGGCCCGGCTATTTTTAGAGATGAGGTCTTGCTCTGGCTCAAAAAAAAAAGCTTGTCTCGAACTCCTGAGCTCAGGCAGTCCACCCACCGTGGTCTCCCAGAGTACTAGGATTACAGTCATGGGCCACTGTGCCAGGCCCTGTTCCAAGCTCTTATTGGCCTCAACCACTCAACAGCCGGCCCACAGCTGTCTGTTAGGCCAGTGTACATCCACTTCAGTTTTCTATATAATTTTTTCTTTTTCAGAGACAGAGTCTCACTCTTTTGCTCACCCTTGGTAGAGTGCTGTGGCATCACAGCTCACAGCAACCTCCAGCTCTTGGGCTTAGGCAATTCTCTTGCCTCAGCCTCCTGAGTAGCTGGGACTACAGGTGCCCACCACAATGCCTGGCTATTTTCTGGGGCCAGGTTTGAACCCGCCACCCTCGGTATATGTGGTCGGCGCCCTACTCGCTGAGCCACAGGTGCCACCCCACTTCAGAAGTTTTCTACTTGTCGTCTCTCCTGGAGTTCCTGGAAAGAGTTTCTTTGGAGATTAAAGCCCAGGTGAGAAAATCCATCATTGGTACCTCATGCCCCCCCTGTTCTGTGACCACCAGGGGGCAGCCCTAACCTTGCCATGACCCTGCTGCCCACACCTGTCTGTGAAGATGGCCCTGGGTAGGGGACTGGTGAAGGTTGAGTTGGTCTTTCCCAGATTGTGTGGCATGTGTGGTTGTCTAGACGGCTTAAATAATTTGTTCAAGGTTATATAACTTGTTTTGGGGAGAGCTGGCATTTGAACTCAGCCTGAATCCGGACAATCTACTTTTTTTTTTTTTTTTTTTTTGAGACAAGAGTTTCACTTTGTCATCCTCATAGAGTGCTGTGGTGTCTTAGCTCACAGCAATCTCAAACTCTTAGGCTCAAGCGATTCTCTTGCCTCCCTCCTGAGTAGCTGGGACTACAGGCACCTGCCACAACACCTGGCTATTTTTAGAGACAGGGTCTCGCTCTTGCTTAGGCTGGTCTGGAACTCCTGAGCTCAGGCAATCCATCTGCTTTGGCCTCTCAGAGTGGTAGGGCTATAGGTGTGAGCTCAGAAATTACTGCTTCTCCAAAAGAAAGCTCTGAATTGCTACAATGATGGGTGGGGAACTGGACAACCTACAAACAAATTGTTAAACAGTGTTAAAACACAGACACGGGCAGCGCCTGTGGCTCAAAGGAGTAGGGCACCGGCCCCATACGCCGGAGGTGGAGGGTTCAAACCCGGCCCCAGCCAAAAACTGTAAAAAAACAAAAACAAAAAAACCCCAAAACAAACAAACAAGAAAAAAAAAACAGACACAAAGGGGAAAAATCTGTATTAATATGAAAGGAACCAGAAACAGTGTGGTGAGGGGTTGGCACATGTTTCCCCCGGCTTGTTACACGTAACCCTTCTCTTCTGTGTGCTGTGTTAGCTCTCGTAGCTGTGTAATGGTGACAGTGATTGTGCTAATCCTTGTGCTAATCCTTGTTTAGGCATATCTCGTTTTATTGTGCTCCACAGATAATTGTATTTTTTAAAAAGTGAAGGTTTGTGGCAACCTTGTGTTGAGCAAGTCTGTTGGCACCATTTTTTCTTTTTTTGTTTCTTTGAGACAGAGTCTCACTGTGTCGTCCTGGGTAGAGTACTGTTGCATCATAGCTCACAACAACCACAAACTCCAGGGCTCAAGGGATCCTCTTACATCAGCCTCTCAAGTAGCTGGGACTACAGGTGCCCGCCACAATGCCCTGTTAGTTTTTCTATTTTTTTTTTTTTTTTGAGACAGAGCCTCAAGCTGTCACCCTGGATAGAGTGCTGTGGCATCACAGCTCACAGCAACCTCCAATTCCTGGGCTCAAGCGAGTCTCCTGCCTCCACCTCCCAAGTAGCTGGGACTACAGGCGT
>CAUYRH010097373.1:0-10517 GCA_963574655.1 Perodicticus potto
GGGAGCAGGACTTTCAGGGATGATTAGGGAGGCATGAGAGAACAGCAAGTCATCCCAATTGCAGCTTAGAGGCTGGGAGAAAAATTTGGTAACCAGCTGTCCAGACACCCCCTGTATAGTTAAGGATTTGGGAGATAAAAGACCAGGATTGGAGAGAAGTACAGAAAAAGTTGCTCCAGTGTCCAAAAGAAATTTTCTCTCCTGGCGCTCCACTATAAGGCAAACCTGGGGCTCTGGAACAGGGACCCCATCGGAGCCCAAACTGGACTGAGAGTGCCCAGGGCAAATTCTCATGGCTCCAGCTTGTGTCATCACCCCTCAATAGATTCATTTAAGAAAGACATTATAAATGCTTGATATGAATTACTAAATTAAATTAAATCAAATTTTAAATTATGTAAAATATTTACATTGTCCCAAAGTAAAATCTACAAAATAACCTAATCAATAAAAGAAACATAACAAATACTTATCCTATTCCCTCTATATGAATTAAAATATAAAAATAAGTCTTAACTTCTATTTCTACTGATTTCTCACCACACCCTTACTTTTCCTCCTAGCTTCTCCCAACTCAGTGACAGCTCCATCTTTGTAGGTTTTTCAGACCAAAAAGATTAACAGTTCTCTCCCTCTTTTTTCCTTTGAGTGACCACATTGATTCTATGAGCAATTCTTATTCACTTGTAAAATGAATGCAGAATTTTACTACTTCTCTTCTCATATCCATTACTTCAACTATGATTTGAGCCACTATTATCTTATTATCTTTCACCTGGACTATATAAAATAGCCTCTTAACTGGTCTCTCTTGCCTCCCCAACTCTCACCACAATATGGTCTCACATAATCCCTTTGTATTCTTTAGAAACATGTTAGCTGATATACCTGTGTTCATCACCCCCCAATGTTCTCCCATTGTAAAATCTAAAATCTATTGAATGATTTGTAAAGATGCAGGCCATCTCTCACTGTGCTCCCCCATGGCTTCTCTGACTCAGCTTCCAAACTTCCTTCCAAGTGCCTACTCAGCTCCAACACCATCACCTTGTTTTTTGAGCTAACTCAGCTTCTTATAGTCACAAGGCTAAAATTTTCCCAACAGCTATGTCTAGAATGCCCCTCCCCCAGAGATTTCCATAGCTTACTCTCTGAAAGTCTTCTGTTTTGTGCTTATAATATGTATAATTAAGTCATGAAAGCCTTCCCTGGAAACCCAAGATAAAACCATAATCCCACCCTCAGCCACACCCAATACTCCTCCATCATGTTCTTCCTTTCTGGGTACTTCTTCCCAATTGATATAATGAGTTATTTATTGGGTTGATTTTTGTGCCACCCTAGCCAAAGAGTTGCTATGACTGCTGTATGTGCAAGCTCCAGAGAAGTGCCTGGAAGAAAGTAGGCACTTTGTATTCTTGATATATGAGTGAATGACTAAAATAATAGGTGGATATACAGGTATATTTTATTGTCTTGTCAATTTTATCAGACAGAAATATCTGTGAGCCAGAACAATGAGAAAAAAACAAAGACAATGGCCATTAAATGGTATAAAAATACATACTTGATCTCAAGGAAACTTTGGTCTGTGTCACCTTGAATGACAAAGTGACCCAAAGCAAAGTGATTTTGTAAAGAAAAGGAGAGTCTGTTAATGATGCTTTGTTTTTCAAGTTTCTATGGAACAATGTTTGTGCAGAATCTGCATTTTGGAATAATTTTATTGTTACCTTTGGATCTTGTTGTTATTATTGTTGTTATTATTCAGGATGATTGAGCATGAATCCTGGGCAGTGCGTTACCGTGTGTTTATATTTATATACACATGATTATGATCCATGCCGACAAAGAATATGAAGTGGAGGTCAGTGCATAGCTGAGTGTGAACTGGGGAACCACCTACTTCGTATTTATAGTCTTATGTGATTACATAAAAGACACTGTTTTGAGTTGTCTGAATTAAATCTGTTTACTTAATGTTCTAACATGAATACAAAAATTGATTGGAATTCATTTGGAAACAACAAGGATTCCAACTACCTGCTGTTTCTTAGTTAAGGGAAGATTCAAATTTAATTCAAGAAGATATTCTTTTTTTCTTTAATAAGTGATTTATAATTTCACTAGTTCTAATTTACTGTAAGCAAAGCATCAGATTAGTAATGTGTTTAATATAAGTTATTAGGTTCCCATTATGTTAAATTACCACCCCTAGGGATCTGCAAAGCTACTTTGAATTAATTTGCATTCTTCAGTACCTGAATTTTCACCTTTGCTTAAATGCTGTGGAGACATTTGGATGTGTATCCTAACTCCAAGAATACCAAGTCATCATATGAACTCAGAAATTCTTCATTTTGTGTGTTGATTTGTGACATTAACAATTATGATAATGGTAAAAATTTGAAACATGTACAAATGGTTCCCAATAGGTTTCCTTTTTTTATTTCAAATATTATGGGCAGGGTTACAAATGTTTAGGGTTAGATGGATCAATTTTGTTACACTTTGGTCAAGGTTATGAATGTGCTCATTACCCAGGTAGTGTTCATTGTAACTGTGGTAGATTTCTTTTGGTTGTTGTATAAACAGTGTATATATAAGCACAATTTCTAGGTAATCCATTTTTACTAAGTTCTACTAGTGCAAAATCTTTACCATTTATATTATTTCCAGTTGCATTTAACAAGACTGTCAATTTCACATCATCTTCTAATTGACTAGTTTAATATTTGTTTTAAACTATCTTACATAAACACGAACAATCTAAACACTTCATCTGTGAATCTTCTAAAATTGAGTCAGAATTATACAGGGAACACCTATTCTATAGTTGGAAGCAAATGGCTTGTGAGTGTTATGTACAGAACTTGAAATGACAGTGATGCATATAGGTCAGGAAATTTTTTAGTGTGTTAGCTAGGCTTGGTCCAATCATGAGTGGATTAAACTACTGATTTGGTTTTTTTAATAGTAGATTAACATCATCAATTAATTTGTGAATGTGATTGTGTGTTGATAACAAAGAGAACTCCAAAGAGAGAGGAAAAAATCAGTAACTATATATAGGATGTATTTGCAGTGAAAAATGCTGTCACTGGAAGCATCTGATATATTAACTAATGAAACAAAGCCTATACACATTCATTTCTGCAAAGCAGATTTACCAACTCAATTTGCCAAAGCTAAAGAGGGTATCAGGCTGGATTAGAAATCAGAAGTCCCTATTCTTGAACTCACATCTGTTCCCTGGTGCACAGCATTAATTTTAGCAGTAATGCAACCAGTATCAGTCTGAGCTGACCCAGAAAGACACTGGATCACTCAGGGAAAAATTCTCAGTGTTCCAAATTTCATCTCGTCCCCAAAGCAGAGACAGATCCTCCCTATCTTAATCCGAACTGTACATTTTAGGAGTACAGTGAGAAAAAAAAAAAAGCCAGGTTCCATGGATTCAGTTTTATTCTTCAAATCCTTCTTATACAAGTATTCTACTGCCAAAATATTTCTAGAACATATCTCTGAAATTTTAATAGTTCCCAAGACCACCTTCTTTGTTTTAAAGCAAGTTGTATATGTTTTAGTCCACAAAATAGCTGCTTATTACATCAGAAGTTGCAAAAGCATGTAAAGAAGAAAATTAAAAATTCTCTATAGTCCAAATTGGACTGGGGTGGGGGATAAGCCTGTGGCAGAGATAGAAAGAATGGATTAAAGATAGGAAACTCTTGGGAGTGTGAAAGATGGTAGGCAGACTTTCAGGAAAGATGCAATAAGAACATGAACTATAACACAGGATTGAGAGAAGATTAAAATAATGCCCCAGGGGCTGAGTAATGATTACAGAGGGAAAGGCAGAAGTGACTCTTAATTTCCTAATTTAGAAGAATTGATAGATGCTGATATGAAAAACAGACATTAAGATTTTTGTGGGCTGGGTGGTAAAGCAAAATGAAAGGAGCATGGGTTTCAGTAGGTCAAGTTTTAAATTAGAATCACATCCAAGTTCTACCATATGCCAGCTGTGTGACCCTGACTGCATGACCTAGCTTCTCTGAGTTTCAGGTGAAAGGGGAAATGTAATATCTAATTTGTTTTGAATTTTAAACTTATAAAGTATCTAAGTATGGATAGCAAATAGGCAACTTGGAATAGATATGTCCGAAGCTCAAGGGAGGGATGAAGACGGCAGAGTGATATACAGGGTGATATCAGTGGAGATTTCTGAGGAATATATGAAACTATCCAGGAATTGGAAGAGACCATGTCCAAGGTCAGTGACCAGAAGAAACAACAACATTTAAGGGATGGAATAAAGAGTAATAAGAAAAGAATAGTTATGTAACTGGCAGTAAGAATGCCAAGTTTCAAAAGTCAAGAGCATGTCCTGATCAAGCATGTCCTCCTTAAATTTTGGTATGTGTAGCTGTTCAGAACATACTGTCAGGCGGTGCCTATGGCTCAAGTAGTAGGATGCTGGCCCCATATACCAGAGGGGGTTCAAACCTGGCCCTGAACAAAACTGAAGAAAAAAAAAAAAAAGAACGTACTCTGTCAATACACATGTCAGTCATGCTGCTAATTCCCAACTGTAAGACAAGCCTCCCAAGGCAACAAGTCATGATGCACTGACTATGATGACCTCTTCATCTGAGACGATCTTTGGGAAAAGGGAGGAAACTGCTCTACAATCTTACCTCTACTGTGGCGTGGTCTCCTCAATGTCTGCATCTGATAACTTGACAAAATTTACTGTGGGGCATTTTGAAAAAGAAAAATTTTCCGTTCTTGGAGAAAGCTTTAATGTCATCTATTCAATAGTGAAGATGTTCAGAAGAAAATGAAAACAAAAAATTCAGAGAAGTAGATAGTGAATTTCTAACCATCTTGCAGGGACTTCTGGCTAATCTGCGGAAAGAAAAGAGAGCCATAGAACTGTGCCATGATGGAGTGTAATTGAGTGGAGTGAAGAGTCCATCAATCTTATTACTGCTGACAAATTGTCTGGGATCTCCAGACCCTGGTCTCTTCCCAAACATGTTATCCACCTGGGCATGTTCTACCCAACACACCACTCAAGTTCACCCAAATGGGACCTCTTCTAAGAAGCCTTTTCTGATCTTTCAATTAAAAATGGAAGCACCTCTTGGACCTAAATGCCACCAAAAATTTGTGTATATCTCTTAGAGTATTCAACATGCTCTGCTTCTTTTTATAATAATTACTGTTTCCTAGTCTAAAAACTCCTTGGGGGTAAAGATTATACTTCACATGGTATTTCTTCTGTTCTCCACAGTTTCCAGTTATATACTTTTCTGCACAGTACGTGTGTGGTGACTATTATTAAAATGGTTCATGCAGTGTATGTACACCATGGAATATTATGCAGCCATAAAAAAGGTGGTGACTTTACCTCTTTTATGTTTACATGGATGGAGCTGGAACATACTCTTCTTAGTAAAGTTTCTCAAGAAGGGAATAAAAGTATCCCAAAAGTATCATAACAATACACAGTATTGTTATGAAACCAATATATAATCACCCACACTTTCATACGAATGGTAAACCACAACTATAGCCCAGAATGAAGGAGGGAAGAGGAGGCTGAGGGGAGCAGAGGAGGGAGGGTGGGTGCAGTTAGGGTCATCAGTGGGACCTCACCTATTGTGCACATTGCAAGGGTACATGTCAAATCAATTAAGAGTAGAATATAAATGTCTTAACACAACAAGTAAGTGAGGTGGAGGCAATGTTAACCAGTTTGATGTAAGTATCCCAAATTGTATATAAAATCAACGTATCATACCCCATAAAGGCATTAATGTACACAGTTATGATTTGATAAAAAATAAAATATATTGAAATGGTTTATGCTATGATTATAACCTCAAAATTAGTCCTCACACCCAAATAATCAGTTTCTTCAAATGAAAATAATAATTCTTTTGTATAGTATTTTGCAACCAACAGAAGATTAGTTTCACATTTTTGTTTATTGCCCACATTATAAGACATTTGTAAATTATTTCTATTGTAAAATATAATATTCTTAAAGAAGTTTGATAATGGGGCCTGACTATAATCCTGTAATAGCAAATCATTTTTGTTTTCTTTTTAAATTACAAAATATATAATATTGGTCTCTATTTGCCATAGAGTTTCCTATCCTATTGCTTTATTAATTAAAGATACACTAGCTAATATTTACACTATTCTTAAGAAGACCAATCAAAATAAACTTGTGATGAATAGAGTAATTGATTTCAAACTTTGCTGCACTCACCTTTGCCAAATAAAAATTGTCTAAACAAACATTCCATGATTTTCTTCAATTTGAAAAAAAGTTAGGAAAGACCTTGACACCAAAATGCAAACACAAGAATTGGTTTATCTTTCCAATCTTCCTGTTTCTTTCCAGGTAATCCAGCATTGCTTCTTTAATGCTGTCTGTTTTCAACATATATTTTATTTGTTTATTTTTCTTCTTACTCCTGACGTGTGTTTGGCAGAATCTGGCAATTTTATATATTGCTTACTAAAAGGAGAAGAATGCTTTTCTGAAGATGTCAGAGTTTGTACTCAAATAAACCACTTTTCATAAAAGATTTTCCCTATATTTATTCAGAGGTGTCTGTTCTTTTCCCCTATGGCTTGATAATAGTCATTCTATTCTAACCCTTCAGTGAAACCGTGGTTAGAAGAGAATTTAAGATATTTGCAGCATACCCTGTTCTTCATAGAGGAAGAGATTAGCTTTGTAATAATAGCTTCTTTTGAATTAGAAAAGGATTTCTACAATAGAGAAGAGAACCACATGGGGAAATGTAATCAATGATGGTTTTGTAAGCTTTAATAATTTCTTTGTTCTAAAGCTTTTTGCAGTTTTGGGCTAGAAGGATAAAGGAACTGACCCACCGTATTTCATTTACTGCAAAAACCATTGGTGATTATCTGGGGGCATTTCTTGATACCTTTTAGAGAATACACTTTATTTTTATTTTATATTTTTGAAATGGAGTCTCGCTCTGTCGCCCAATTTAGAGTGCCCTGGCATCATAGCTCCAAGCAACCTCAAACTCCTGGGTTCAAGCAATCCTCTTGCCTCAGTCTCTCAAGTAGTTGGGACTACAGGTGCCTACTACCATACCCTGCTAGTTTTTGTATTTTTAGTACAGATAAGATCTCACTCTTGCTCAGGCTGGTCTTGAACTCCTGAGCTCAGGTTATCCGCCTGCCTCAGCATTCCAGAGTGCTAGGATTACAGGTGTGAATCACCACACCTGGCCGAGAATACAATTTTAGCAGATATTTGCCAACCAGGGAATGTTCCATAAAGATTTACAATTGATTTGTGGAGTGGTATAATAATAAATAATAATACTAATAATAATAATTATGAAATCTTTAATCAGATAGTCCTGGTTGGAATGCTGTTACCTTAGACACATGCTTCACTTTGAGTCTTCATTCCTCACTGTAAAGTAAGGGGGTTGTTGGATTAAATGAGATTGCACATGTAAAAATTGTGTCAATACAGTGTCTTGCCCATGCATAGACATGACATGTATAAACACTGTCTTTATTCTTATGGATTTAATTCCTGCAGGATGTGGATAAAGAGGAGAGAAGAATTATCCAGAAGTACTCATTGTAGAGATGTAAGAATATGCTAAGAATAAAATGGATCATATTTGAACTGGATTAAGTGATAGGGATATGTTTGTCTTGTGTAACAAGAAGTCTAGAGCCCCCAAAAGACTTCCAGTATAAAATACCAGAGTTTCTTCTTAAATTTTCTGACCTCCTCCTTCTCCTCTTGATATTGGCCTATTTGCCAAGCTGGCTCCTGCATAGTCACAAGGTGGCACCCAACAGGATCAAGGACAATTTGTTTCCTTGCTTGTAAACAGTGGGAGTGAACAGTGTCCCTCAAAGGTGGCTTGATTTTTCTGTCCCTTCAGTTTGGTAAAGATATCGGATCTTGAGCCCCCTATGTTGGCAAATAGGTATTGCCAATTTATCATCCTAAACTAAGATTCAAAGACGTATTAGACCAGACTGCTGAGAAGTAAGAGAAATGGAATCATAAAGAAAATTCTCTAATGCTCAGCCCAGTGATAATAACACAAAGCCACACTTTTTTTTAGTAAGATTATTATGTATATGTGAGTCCCTGTAGTCCCAGCTACTTGGGAGTCTGAGGCAAGAGAATCACTTCACACTGAGTTTGAGGTTGCTGTGAGTTGACACTACAGCACTCTACCCAGGGTGACAGAAAAAAAAAATTAGAATTTATCTAAGAATTGCTTTATCATCATATTTAATAACATCAAAAATGAGAACTTATATTTTAACTTACTTTCCTTTTCTTTAGGAAATTGACACCTATTTAAGTGCCCAATGACTCCAGTCTTGACCTATCTCTGAAATATTTTTAAATGCTATTTATCTCATTTATATTCACTTTCCAAACACAGTGATCTGTGGATAAAACTTTCTATAGATTTAAATTGGTGTGGTTCTTCTTTATTGCACTGTTATCAATTCTCACAATTTGCATTTCAGTCTGGTCTGGTCTGGTCTTCTTTCCTCTAATTAATGCTTTATAGCAGCAGACACCACAGGTAAATTCCACAGTACGGATGTATTGTATAGAGTCTGAGATTTCTGATTAAGAACCCAGGTGGGTGTCATAGGTATGCAGGATCTCATTTGCATTAGTGATTTACTTACAGTAACTATTGGATATTTTTTGAAATACAACTCTATCCTAGGCCCCTGAATAAGGAAATATGCTTAAGGGTCTTTCATATTTTCTAAAATCAATCTTTATCCTAGTAGAAATACATAAGTAGCATACCAAGACTTCTTTAAGGAATCAATATAGTTTCATATGTTTTGCAAAATGTGGGGTTAGAAATCCCCACATGTATGTCTCATGTATGTCTCATTCGAGTAAGCCACTAATGGGTTACATTGGCTTTTGCCTTCCCAGAAAAAGCAATAGATTTGGGCAGCCCTGAGGCAAACACAAAGACTGTTTTCTGGTCATCCGAGAACAGATACTTTGAAGCTTTTGCAGCCATTGTCTCCAAGGTTCTTGCCTTGGAGGCATAGTCCAGAGGTTGACAAAAATGTCTTTACATTTTGTCAAATGCCTAAAGATCTTAGCACTGTGGAGAAACAAAGTCATAGGCCCATTTAAGGTTAACTTGTTGAGTACATGAGGAAATAGTTCTCCTATAGCTCTTTCTCTCTTATTTTTATGTAGATTTTTAAGACCTAAAAGTAAAACAGTATTGTGCTGTTTTCCGGGACAGGATATCTGCCACTTAAGTTCGAAATCAAATAATGAATATTGTAAATCTTACATTAAGTGTGCACATGACTACAAAAGTATATAAGGTAGTCAGAAATAAAGTTAATTTGCTACACGCCACCTGGAGAGTGTGTAGTCTGTTTCTTGCATTCCCCTAATAATTATAAGTTCAAGATCTGCACCTGGGGCAAAGCTACTGTCCCTCGCGTCTCCCTTCACGCAACATCTGACAAAGGTTTAATAACCAGAATCCACAGAGAAATCAAACGTATTAGCAAGAAAAGAACAAGTGATCCCATCTCAGGATGGGCAAAAGACTTGAAGAGAGACTTCTCTAAAGAAGACGCATGAAAAAATGCTTACCATCCTTAATCACCAGAGAAATGCAAACCAAAACTACTTTGAGGTATCACCTAACTCCAGTAAGATTAGCCCACATGACAAAATCCCAAAACCAGAGATGTTGGCATGGATGTGGAGAAAAGGGAACACTTCTACACTGCTGGTATGAATGCACACTAATACATTCCTTTTGGAAGGATGTTTGGAGAATACGTACAGATCTAAAAATTGACCTGCCATTTGATCCTATAATTCCTTTACTGAGTATAAACCCAGAAGACCAAAAATCACATTATAACAAAGACATCTGTACCAGAATGTTCATTGCAGCCCAATTCATAATTGCTAAGTCATGGAAGAAACCTAAGTGCCCATCAATCCACGAATGGATTAGTAAATTGTGGTACGTGTATACCATGGAATATTACGTAGCCTTAAAGAAAGATGGAGACTTTACCTCTTTCATGTTTATATAGATGGAGCTGGAACATATTCTCCTTAGGAAGGTATCTCAAGAATGGAAGCAAAAGTATCCAATGTACTCAGGCCTACTATGAAGCTAATTTATAGCTGTTGTATGAAGGGTGTAACCCAACTATAACACAAGAATATGGGGAAAGAGGCAAGGGTAGGGAGGGGAGGGGGGAGGTTGGGATGGAGGGAGGGTAACTGGTGAGGCCACACCTACAGTGCATCTTAGAAGGGTACAGGCAAACCTTACTAAATGCAGAATACAAATGTCTTCATATAATAACTGAGAAAATGCCAGGAAGGCTATGTTAATCAGTTTGATGAAAATAGTTAAGACTGTATATGAAACCAGCATATTGTACCCCGATTGCATTATTGTACA
>CAUYRH010097376.1:0-19307 GCA_963574655.1 Perodicticus potto
AAGGCTGCATAATATTCCATGATGTACATATACCACAATTTATTAATCCATTCGTGGGTTGATGGGCACTTGGGCTTCTTCCATGACTTAGCAATTATGAATTGGGCTGCAATAAACATTCTGGTACAGATATCTTTGTTATAATGTGATTTTTGGTCTTCTGGATATATACCTGGTAGAGGAATTATAGGATTGAATTTAAACTTAAGACATGAAACTATAAAAGTACTAGAAGAAAGTGCAGGGAAAACACTTGAAGAAATTAGTCTGGATTAGTATTTTATGAGGAGGACCCCCAGGCAATTGAAGCAACACCAAAAATACACTACTGGGACCTGATCAAACTAAAAAGCTTCTGTACAGCCAAGAACACAGTAAGTAAAGCAAGCAGACAGTTCTCAGAATGGGAGAAGATATTTGCAGGTTATGTCTCTGATAAAGGTTTAACAACCGTAATTCACAGAGAACTCAAATATATTAGCAAGAAAAGAACAAGTGATCCCATCTGAGGGTGGGCAAGGGACTTGAAGAGAAACTTCTCTGAAGAAGACAGGCACATGGCCTACAGACAAATGAAAAATGCTCATCATCCTTAATCATCAGAGAAATGTACATCAAAATCACTTTGAGATATCATCTAACTCTAGTAAGATTAACCCACATCACAAAATCCCAAGACCAGAGATGTTGGCATAGATGTGGAGAAAAGGGAACACTTCTGCACTGCTAGTGGGAAAATTTACAACATAATATATTGTAAAGTACTATATACTTATTAGTCACCAGTGGGATACAAGCTCGTGCATTTCTCTTCTCTCTGTCCCTACTGTGTGTCCATATGTATAGATCTGTGCAGATATCTATCCACCTATTAACTGTCATCTATTCAACATCTGGGTATATTAATCATCACCATTATCTAACATGTATTTATCGTGTTCTATATATCACCTGTCTACTTACTACCTGTTATTATTTATTATCTATCTATCTATATATAAGTTGTTCCTTTTCCTTATATTTTTATGTGCCTACAATTGTGTTAGTTACTCTTTTCCAGGTTTGGGAAATGTCTATAAATGTGTAGATCATTTTATTTTTCCTCTGAATATTCTGAAGCTTCCCCAAGACTGTGTTAAAAATTATCAGGAAAAGCTGAAGAGAATGATTTATTTGCATCAGTTTTCCAGATCCCCATTGGATAATCAAGCCAATTCTTGATTGCAACACTATTGTGATTGACACTTAGGTTGATTTTAAATCTTGGCTACTAAGAATAGTGTTGCAATAAGCATGGGAGTGCAGACATCTTTTTGATATGCTGAATTCCCATCCTGAGAATATATATCAGCAGGGGGATTGCTGGGTCATATGGTAGTTCTATTTTTAGTTTTTTGAAGAACTTCTGACTGTTCTGGACTCCCACCAGGAGTGTATGAGGTTCCCTCTCCTCCACATTGTTGCCAGCATTCATTATTGCCTGCCTTTTTTATTTGGAAAAGCGATTTTAAATGCAGTGAGCTGAAATCACATTGTAGTTTTGATTTGATTTCTCTGAAGACTAATGATTTTGAGCATGTTTTTATATACCTATTGGCCAATTGTATGTCTTTGTTTGAGAATTGTTCATTCAAATCCTTTATGAATTATTTTTCTATTGAGTTGTTGGAGCTCATTATACAGTATATTTAGTTTTAATGCCTTGTTATATGGGTAGTTTGAAAATATTTTCTCCCTTTGTGGATTGTCTCTTCCCTTTGCTGATTGTTTCCTTTGCTGTGTACAAGTTTTTTTTTTAGCTTGATGTGATCCCATTTGTCTAATTTTGCTTTGGTTGCCTGTACTTTGGTGTTATAACTTGAGAAGTTCTTGCCCAGACCAATGTCCTAAAGCATTTCCCAATGTTTTCTTGTAGTAGTTCAAGTTTTAGATTTAAGTCTTTAATTCATTTTGATTTGATTTTTGTTTATGGTAGTTTCATTTTTCTGCATGTGGATATCCAATTTTGCTAGCATCATTCACTGGACAGACTATTCTTTCTCCATTGTGCTATGTTCTTGGAACTTTTATCTAAGTTAAGTTTACTACAGATATGCAGATTTATTTCTTGGTCTCTATTTTGTTCCAGTGGTCTATATGTCTGGTTTTATGCCAATGCCATGCTGTTTTGGTGACCATAGCTCTGTAGTATAATTTGAAGTCAGGTAACGTTAGTCATCCAGTTTCATTCCTTTTGCTCAGATGGCTGTGGCTATTCTGGGACCTTTGTTATTCCCTATAAAATTTAGAATTACTTTTTTCAATTTTGTAAAGCAGAATTGGCATTTTGATAAGTATTGGATTGAATCTCTACATTACTTTTGGTAGTATGAACTTTTAACAATAAAGAATCTTCTAATCCATGAGCATGGAATTGCTTTCCATTTTGGGGGGTGTCTTCTTCAATTTCCTTCATCAATGTTTCATAGTTTTTATTATAGAGAGCTTTCACTTGTTTTGTAAGTTTATTTTTCATTTTATTTGTAGCTATTGTAAAGGAAGTTACTTTCTTGGTTTCTTTTTCAAATTATTTACTGTTAGCATATAGAAATGCTACTAATTTTTGTATATTGATTCTGTATCCTACAACGTTATTGTATTTGTTTATCAGTTATAATAGTAATAGTTTTTCTTTGTGGATTCTTTAGGTCTCCGGGCAGTCATGGATAATTTCTTTCTTTACAGGAAATTTAACTTTTTCTCTTGTCTTGCTTCTCTGGCTAGAACTTCCAGTACTATGTTGAATAACAATGATAAAAGTGGGCATCCTTGTCTTATTCCACATCTTAAAGAAAAGGCCTTCCACTTTTCTCATGAAGTATGATACTAGCTGTGGGTTTGTCATATGTGGCTCTTACTGAGTTACATTCCTTCTATACTCAGTTTTTGATCTTTTTAAATGAATGGATATTGAATTTTATTAATTGCTTTCCAGCATCAATTGAAATAATAATAGGTTTTGTCCTTTTTTCTGTTGATATTACATGTCACACTGGTTGATTCGCAGATATTGAACAATCTTTTCCACCACTGTTAGGAATCCAACTTGATACTAATGAATAATATTTTTAATACTAATGAATAATCTTTTTAATGTTTTGTTGAATTTGGTATGCTAGTATTTTGTTGAAAATTTTTGCAGCTATGTTCCTCAGACATATCGGCCTATCGTTTGTTATGTTTTTGTCTGGTTTTGGTATCAGGGTGATACAGGCTTTCCAGAATCCCTCTAGGAGTATTCATTCCTCCTCATTATTTTGGAAGTAGGATTGATATTAGCTCTGAATGCTTTGTGGAATTCAGCAGTGAAGCCATCAAGTCCTTTAATGAAAGACTTTATTCCTGTTTCTATCTCATTACTTGTTATTAGTTTATTCAGGTTTTAGATTTCTTCCTGGTTCAATCTTATCTTGCTGTATGTGTCTACGAATTTATCCATTTCTTCTAAGTTTTTCAATTTATTGGCATAATTATTCCTAATATTGTCCAATGATCCTTTGACTTTCTGTGGTATCAGCTGTAATGTCTCCTTTTTCATATCTGATTTTATTTATTTAGTTATTCTTTTTTTCTTTTTTTTATTCTGGACAAAGATGTATTGACCTTATTTATTTTTTCAGAAAAAAACAAGTTTTTGTTTGTTTTTTTGTTTGTTTCAATTTTATTTATTTCTGCTGTGTTTTTATTATTTTTTTCTTCTACTAATCTTGGATTTGATTTGTTCTTGTTTATCTCGTTCTTTAAGATGCATCATTAGGTTGTTTATTTGAACTATTTCTATTTTTTTTGATGTAGCGACTTATTGATATAAACTTTCTTCTTATTATAGCTTTTCTATATTCCATGGGTTTTAATATGTTGAGTTTTCATTTTCATTTGTTTAAAGAATTTTTAAAATGTTGTTCTTAATCTCTTCATTGACTCACTTATCATTCAGGAGTATATTGTTTAATTTCCCTGCGTTTGTACAGTTTCCATTTTTCTTCTTGTTGGTGATTTCTAGTTTTATTCCATTGTGGTCACAGAAAATACTTGACATGATTTTAATTATTTTTTAATTATTTTTGAATTTTCTTTTGAAGACAGAGTCTTGCTTTGTTGCCCTGGGTAGAGTGTCATAGAATCGTAGCTCACAACAACCTCAAACCCTTAGGCTCAAGTGATTCTCTTGCCTCAGCTTCCCAAGGGCTGTGGTGCCCTCCACAATGCCTGGCTATTTTTTGGTTGTAGCTGTCATTGTTGTTTGGTTGTAGCTGTCATTGTTGTTTGGCAGGCCTGGGCTAGGTTCAAACCTGCCAGCTCTGGTGTATGTGGCTGGTGCCCTAGCTGCTGAGCTACAGGTGCTGAGCCTTTTATCTCCTCCTTTACTCAGCTGTCTTTCCTTAAAAGGTTATTTAGTTTTCATGACTTTGTGTGGGGATGAAGGTTTTTATTGCAGTTGAGTTCTACTTTCATTCTGTGATGGTCCGAAAATATACAAGGAACAATTTCTACTCTTTTAAATTTATTAGGATTTGATTGGTGCCCCCAAATATGATCAATTTTGGAAAATGATAGATGGACTGATGAGAACGTATACTTAGTATTATTGGGGTAAAATGTTCTTTACATGTCTCTTAAGCCCATTTGTTCTAGCGTTGTGTTTAAGTCCATTGGTTTTTTGCTTAGTTTCTGCTTGGAGAATTTGTCCAGTTCTTCCTGAGGGATGTTGAAGTCCCTGGAGTCTGTTCTGTTGCAGAATATCATGTTGTTCAGATTGGTTAGGTTTGTTTTATATATCTGGAGTGTTTTTTATTTTTATTTTTTTATTTTTCAAGACAAAGTCTCACTTTATTGCCCTGGGTAGAGTGCCATAGTGTCATAAATGACAGCAACATCAAACTCTCGGGCTTAAGTGATTTTCTTGCCTCAGCCTTTTGAGTAGCTTGGACTACAGGCACTCACCACAGTGTCTGGCTATTTTTAGAAATGAGGTCTTTCTCTGGCTCAGGCTGATCTTGAACCTGTGAGCTCAGACAATCCGCTTGCCTTAGCCTCTCAGGGTTCTAGGATTATAGGCATGGGCCACTGTGCCCAGCCCATATCTGGGAGTGTTTAAGTTGGATGCACAGATATTTGGAATTGAAATATCTTCTTCTTGTATTGTTCCCTTGACCAGTGTCCATATTTGTCTTTCTTTATTTTTATTGATTTGAAGCACAAGGAATCTGCAAATAAGATGGCAATTCCTGCTTTTTTCTGATTTCCACTTTTTTGCCAGAAATATTGTTTTCCAACCCTTCTGTCCTTGGAGGTTAGGTATATTTCTTGAAGACAGCATATACTTGGATGTGTCTTTTTATCCTGTCATTTGGCCTGTGCCTCTTCAGTAGAGAATTCAAGCCATTTACATTTATTGAGAGAATTGATAAGTATGGTGGAGTTCTGTTGGTCTTGTTTTCTGAAGGTCTGTTGCTTAGTTTCAACACTTGTGCCCTTGTAGAAGCTAGGCTTGTCCTTTAGTTTCTGGGTATCTTTATTTTTCTGGTGGTCCATTGTGGTGCTCAGTGTATAGAACATGTCTGAGTATTTCCTGCAGAGCTGCTCTTGTAGTGGCAAATATCCTCAATGTTTGCTTGCTGGTAAAAGAATTGATTTCTCCATTGAAGATGAAACTTCGTTTAGCAGGATATAGACTCCTTGGCTGAAAGTTTCTATGTTTAAGATGTTTAAAGACAGGTGGCCACTCTTTTCTGGCTTGTAAAGTTTCTGCTAAAAGTCCTCTGTCACCCTAATGTTTTTCCCCTTGAAGTTAAGAAATTGCTTATGCCTGGATTCTTGCAGAATTTTCCCTTTCATTTTGGCTTTGGTCAAGTGAATTCCATTGTGTCTATGAGATGCATTGTTTGAGTTTAATCATCATGTAGTTCTATATCTATCTAGTTTCTGTATTTCTGGGTCTCTACTTGGGAAATTCTCCACCATGATGTCTTGAAGTAGAGCTTCCATGTTTTAGGAGTCTCTTCGTCTCCTTTAAGAATCCTTCTGATATGTATATTTGTATACTTTATGTAGTCCCACAGGAGATTCCTCTACTTTTGCTCTCTTCTTTTCTGCTTCTCTGAATGCTTGTGTTAGTTCAAAAGCCTTGTCTTCAAATTCTAAGATTCTTTCTTCTCTATGTTTTACTCCGCTGCTGAGACTTTCTATTATGTTTTGAAACTCCTTGAGTGCCTCTTTCAATTCCTCAAGCTCTACTATATCCTTACTTATTACGTCCTGATCCTTGATCACTTTGTCTTTAATTTCATTGATTTCTTGAGGCAGGTTTTGCCTCGTTTTGGACTTCTTTTTCCATCTTCTCTTCAATTCCATTCATCATATTTGCCTTCCATATTCTTAATTCTATTTCTGACATTTTGACAATTTATGTATGATATTTTCATCTTTAGCTCCCTGATAATCTCTTGGGGGGAGTGTTTATCTGCTTTAATTTTTCATGTTGTCAGGGTTCTTGTGCTAAGTACTCACCATGTGTGAATTTAGTTTACTTACATATTTTTTGTTTAATTTTTAAACTAGAATATAGGGTGTTTAAAATTGTGGATGAGAGCAATTTTAGTTGGGATCCATTAGGCAGCACCCAGGAGGAAGTTGGGGCCTGGAAAGTGGAGCCTGTGCTACCTGGGTGGCACACTTCTCTGCTGGGAATAGTGCTGTTCAGCTGGCACTGGGGATATTTGGATGCTCAGTCAGGTGAGCTAGTGATGGAAATAGGTGCCCTGAAGCACAGAATTCTCCATGTTCCTTCTAGGACTTGTTAGTGCCAAGAAGCAGTTCCTTGTTCCTCCAGCTGCTCAGCAGGTATTATGGCCATTAGGCTGACTGAATTAGGACTAAACTGGATTTCTAATATGAGGGGCTCATATCAAGTTCAGAAGCCCTGAGATGTTGCGCTCCCCTCAACCTTTTCAGGACCTACCAGTGGCTACATAGCCTCCTCAGCAGGAATTTTGGACTGTTCAGTTATTAAAACAGGTTGGTGGATATCAGTTTCAAGGGTCCAGGATGTGGAGTTCACTTTGACCTTTCCACGGTCTGACAAAGCAATGAGGTACTGTAGGAATTTTGGATTGCTGAATATATTAACGTATTTGTATTGATTGTTCAAGCACTGACAAAGAAACGTCTACGCAAGGTCTTTGTTAGGTAAATGCTAGGAGGTAATGACATCAATCACTGCTCTCACAAACCCATGGGCTGGACCAGAACACAGAGTAACAGAGCATACAAGAGAGGAGCGTGACAAGACAAAGGCCTGTCTACTCTCTAGGAACCCATCCTTGGAGTTATTAAGACCAGTGTGGAAAGTGAGCAGGTCACAGTCAGTGAGGAAAAGCACAAGGGCACAGAGTGTTGAAGGGTCTAGAGAAAGCAGACTCCTTCCCGGGCATGGGCTCTGTAGGCCTAAATTGAGAGTCAGGGAACATGGTTTTTAGAAAGAGGGTACCTGGAAGAAATTAGGTCAGATTCTTGCAGGGAGGAAGGCAGGGCCTGACCTTCTGGAGAAAGAAGTAAAGAGAGATCCAGGAATTCATGTCTTTGGAACATGTCCAGCCCCTCAGGAGTGCTGGGGCCACATCTCTGCTCCTGCAGTGGGGACCATGATGCTGTGGATATGCTAGGCAGGGTATACAGCATGCTGGCTCACTGCCCAGCCCAACTGTGTCCCTTTGGAGCCCTCTAGAAGGGCTTCCATGAGGCAGAGACTTTAATAGGGTTTGCTTGTGCCCAGTAAGGTTCAGGGGCTCCAGAGCTGATGCCCTGTGTTCCTAGCCCCATAGCCTTCCCTGCTCACCTGGATGCGTTGTAAAAACACTGACATGTTCTAAATGTGCCCTGCACAGATGGAAGTGACCATAGTCTTCAGGTAGTGGGGTGCTCAGACCTCATATGAGAGGGGTCTCTATGTAGTGCGTGGCTCCTGTGACTTGCAGATTCTTGGGGAAAAAGTCAGGGCAAAGATGGGAGAAGGGACACAGAAGGTGAGCCTGGCCCACAACAACCAGAGTGCTGACTCATGAGCCCAAACTGCCCATTGTGTCCAGGGTGCATCCACCCCTCCACCCATCACCTCAAGGAGAGATCAGATCAGCCTACATAGCTAGTCCATGATCCTGTCTGTGGGTCCAAGACTGGTGCCGCAGGGCCTGGCCAGAACCAAATGCCAGCATGGGGCTCTCCTCTCCATGAGTACTGCTCCTGAGAGGACTCCCCACAGAGCCTGGCCAACCCTGCCAGCCCTACCTCTGCATGGCAAGAGAATAGTGCCCTGCATGGTGACAGAGAAAGTGTGTGAGTCTCCTTGGTACCTTGGCCTGCTGGTCTTTGGAGTGAGTGAATGGAGAGGATGGTCCGAGCCCCTTCTCTGGGAGACACAGCTGCCTCAGGGTACTGACTCTCTGCTCCACGGCTTCTGTCTGAGGCTCTAGGTTCCCAGGTTAGGCAGCATGAGAGCATCAGTCTCTTAGCCAGACCCCTCCCTGGTTCGATCTAGTTGGCTTTAACTTCATGACCATCCTGAATTCAGGGAGCATGGGCACACCCCAGTCTTCCCTAGGGCCCTGGACTGGTGCCACCACACCCCTGGGCAGCTCAGGAGACACAGGAGTGCTTCCTTGCCTTTGGCCTGTGCTGCAGAGTGTAGGGAGGCTGCCCTTGGGACTCCCAGAGACTACAAGAGCTCCTGCCAGGGCCCACTGGAGAGTCAGGCCCGATGGTGCCTGTTCTCATGCATTCGTTGGCTGCTTGTATCTGGATGGAATGGAATGGTCACTGTTTCTTAAGAAGTGAAAATGGGCTAGATGAAGCCTAGCCTAAAGTTCTTATCTTGTTATCCTTTAAACTTGACCTTTCACTTTTCAAATTGCTATTGGCGCCTACTTAGGTTATTAAGTTTGTTTTAAAGAGATGTAGTTCACACCTACCCGCTGAGTAGGCCTGGGGGTGCCGGGATGTGTGCACACAGCTCCTGTATTTGCTGTGGTGACATGCGGACAGGCGAGAGCTGGCAGCCCCTTTGCCCTGTGCTATTGGAGCAGGACAACAGTGGAGTCCATTGGGACTTCAGCCTGGAGCAAGCTACAGGGGGCTATCTCACCTGGCGGAGCTAAAGATGGAGTCCCCCCAACTCCAGTCCCACCTAGTGGCCAACTTGAGGGTGCCACTGCTCTGTGCAGGTGCAGACACATTCTCAACCAGAAAACCATTCCAGAATCATTTCTCAAATGACCCCAGGAAGGCCTCTGTACCAGGCTGCCCACCTTCACTTTAACAGCAAACCACTTCACTCGATATCTTCATGGCTGGCAGTAAGAATGAAGCCTGTTGACTGGAGAGTCTGTTGTCCTGATTTGTAATGTGGACATTATACTAGCATCTGCCTATCTGTTTTCTTTGATGGCATACATCAAAGGGCATTCTGAGGTGAGTTCTGAGTCAGGTCCACTGGCCCAGACCCCTGCGGTCTGACATTCCCAGGGGCTATGGCATTTAAGTAAAGGCTGGACTCACCACCTTCAGTATGAGCAGGCAGCTCTCGAGGGACTGGCCACTGTCCCTGCCTTCCCACTTTCCTTGTTCTCCCAGAGGGCATGGTGGGGAAGGTGGGCATGGTGTGTGGGGGGCTCTGTGGTGTGGTCTGTCCTGCGCTGTGCACCTGTAGCTGTGTTTCTCTGCAGCCCAACGACAGGATGAAACTGGAAGGTTCTGGGTGCAGGCTCTGGAGCAGCTCACCCTGGGCTGTGCCCAGGTCCAACCCCAGGAGGCCATGGCCACTCTGCACCTGCCCAGCTTCTCAGATGGAAGGAAAGGGGCTTGTGGTGTTGGTAGCAGGTGTTTCTGGGCAGTATAGACTTCTTGAGTCTAAAAAATTTTTGGATATCTAGGCAAGTCTAGCCTCCCACTGAGCACCCCTAGCTCGGGCACCCTTCTTTCCTCTCCCATCCATCCCCTGGTGTTCTCAGTCCCAGCACTAAGCATGCCCTTAATTTACACAGCCCTTCAGCACAGAGAACTTTCCCTCCTCATGTGTCTCACAAGTCACAGGGATGAGCTGTGTCCTCACATTACCTGGTGCTGGGTGCCCAGTAGTGTGTCCAGAGAACACTGCATGTGCAGCACAAAGTATGGGTGGTCCACCTGGCATTTACCCCTCCAACAGCAGGACATCTGGGTTGATCCCACCTTTTGGCTATTACAGTGATGCTACTGGGAACATTTGTGTGGAAATTTCTGTGTAGACATGTGTCTTCATTTCTCTTGGGTATATACCCAGGGGAGGAGTTACTGGGTTGATACAAGTCTGTTCAACATTCTGAGGGACTGTTTTCCAAAACAGCCACACCATGGTACGTTCCCACCTGCAGCGTATGAGGCTTCCACCTTCTCTACATTCTGTTGAACACTTACCTGACTCTTTGACTCTACCCATCCTATGGGTGTGAAGTTGTATCTCCTAGTGGCATTTTCCCAATAATCAATGCTGGTGAGGGTCTTTTCACATAATCCTTTAATGGCATTTGGGGAATGAGAGGAGATAAGCAAGTATATTTGGTCTGCTGTATTTGCCTGAAGACAATAACATGTTTTCAATGTCTAACAAAAATGTGTTTTCTTCTAAATATTTGAAAGCTTTCACATAGCCATCTTAAGCCAACGTGTAAAGTTTTCTACTTCTGTATTATACTCATTTCATGGTAAGAGACTTCCCTGAATGAGCTCTGTGAAGATGACTCCTACATGGAGGACAGTGGGGAGGGCTGCAGAGATCTGTGGGGGTTGATTACAAGGCAGGGCAGAGCTGGTTGCCAAGGCCAGTAAAGCTCAGTATGTTTCAGTCACCGTGTACACCTGTTGCGGCCGAGTGTGATCCTCGTGTGATCAATCTCAAAGGAATATGAGGGCACTGACATGGGGCACATAGCATAACTTCTAAGAGACAGAGGGCGGGGTGTTAAGTGGACGTTTACATTTTAATCATAGTGTAAAAGAAGGGGCCCATCATGCATCATGCGAGGTAATTGGGAATGTTCAATCTCGGGTATGTGGAGAGTTACACGGCTCTCTCTGCTCATGTGTTTAAACATTTTTTGTAATAAAAAGCTTTTAAAAAGATGTTGAGCACCTCATGTGGAGAGGGGTGGGAGGTAAGGAAACTGCCAAAGGTGGGTCAGGCCAGCAAGACTAGGTTTTTACTGTCTCAGTAAAGATGTTTAAGCACTTGTAATTCCTTTGAGGACAGATACCTTAGAAGGAAATCTGTCTAAACATGAAGAAAGAAAGGAGAGATGAATATAGTTTTTTGAAGGTTGTGGGTGCGGAATGCTCATGTAATGGCTTCTAGTCCTCTGTGATAGGTGAGCCCAGCATATCAGCTAATAAGCAAGTAAAGATGGTCTAAGGTTGGGCAAAGCACAGAAGGTTTGAAATAGACTGAGTAGCACAGGAGAGAGAGTGGGCTAAAAAATAGTGACCTAAGCTCTACGTGTTGTATTTACTGTTAAGAAGCACTGGACAATCATTTTTGGAATGAATGCATGAATTATTTCCAGGTAATATTGGGAGTGACCATGAATTTCATCTTAGTGGCTGCAGACTTGTGAGATTTAATCCAATAGTGGTCAGTCACTGATAGGAAGGCTTTTCTGGAAAAGGCAGAGAGGTAGGCTTTTGCCAAATAGGAGGAATTACAGAGGATTGGGAGAGGCCTCTTTGAAGTGGGACTTATTAAGTATCATTGTTTACCAGAGAGGCCATGAAGTCTGCCTTGATCAGGGAGGAAATGGAAACAGGAATGTGGCGGATTGATGACTAAGGGGAAAGATTAATGACCTGGAGTTGAGATGATGACAAATTGAGGACATGAGCTATGAGAAGAGAGGCATGAGGTCAAAGGTGGAATGTTAAGGTGTATAATTGCAGAGGCCACAGGGGCTCCTGATGGTAAGTTCTGGGGGTGGCAGTAAGCGACCTAGAATGGAGGTAAAGGAGCCTAGGATGGGAAGATAGAGGACTTGAACGGCGGGGTTATTGGCTCATCTATTCACGTGCTTGTTGGGGTCCCCCACTGGCTCTCCACCTCCGCCACTTCCTCACCCTTGGCCCCCTTCCACCTCTTGTCCTTCCCAGGCCCTCCCTGCATTCTTTCAGCAACCCCAAGCTTCACACATCACAGGCTCAATGGCATAACTCTGACCAAGAAAATAAAGTAGGGTAAGGGGGCTTTCATGGACATCCACTTTCTGTTTTTGTTCTGACACCGCACATTCACAAATTTTTCTGGAAAAACTATCTCAAGTGTCCTTTAGGAAACTCACCTCATTTTTGATCCCCAGTCCATACAAGTGGAGTTGTGTTCTCTCCAGACCCTTGTTTTAAAGGTGGATTTGTGCAAGGTCTGGCCATTCTGTACAGGTCCATGGTTAGCCCCCAAATATCTGTAATCCTGATGCACAGTCCAGGACTGACCTCGGAGTCATGAGCTGCAGATGTTCTGGGGGATGCTACCATGTCTCTCCCAAGCCCATGGAGATTACAGGTGGCACTTCCATCCTGATAGGTGAATTGTACATGTGAAGGGCAAGACTGCCTGTTGTCAGCAGGAATATATGGAAGGAAAACACTGTGGTCAACTCCCCTAAAGTGGCAGCTGCCTGCCCTGATAACAGCAACCAAATGGCATCAGTGATCCAGGCAGTGCCGTGATCAGCCTCAAGGAAGTGATGCCTGGCTCAGACTGGGGAATGGGGGAGCAGGACAGGGGCATGATTTTGGGCAGAATGGGGCATAAACACCTTGGCTCCACCAGCAAGGACATTCTTTCCTATCTTCATTTTTGTTTTATTTCTGACCTTCCCACTCACTCTGGCCTCCTTGTCCTACTGGCAGCTTTATTATACCCCAGGAGGTAAGTGTCAGTCCTGCTGCCGACAGTGGGGTGATCCTTCTGGTCTGCAAATGTCAACAATCCAGGCAACCTGAAGAAATATCCGGGGAGGGGAACCACATCCCCCAGGTGCCTTTCGAGTGAAGAAACCCCACCATCAAGGACCAGTGAGCTTCCCCACCCGAGCCTGCCCCGTGACAGATTCTCAGGTAGCATCTGCCCTGGTTTCACAACCTCCCCCAGCCAGCCCAGCGTCCACCGCAGCAATAACCCCCCAAACACTCCCGCCCACATGTGTGATCCTCTGGACACTGACAACTTATCCTCAGACAGGATTAAGGCACTATTTCCATAATATACACTCTCTTTGACCCTCTCAGGATATAGAAGACACATCTTCTTTATTGCTCTATGGGATATGAAGCAGCCCTTGAGAGGGAAGGTGTGGGCTGCAACATAAGGTCATGAAGGCGAAGCTCAGAGGTAGGAGACGGCCCATCTTCTCCACCACCAGTCTGGTAGGGAAAGGAGTTGTGAGGGCACATGATATTCCATCCTAAACAAGAACTCCTGGGGAGTGGTCACCTTGTGGAGGCCATAATAGGCAACCAAAAAGAGCTGAACTAACTCCTACCTTTCCCTTAGCACATGCTTTAGGGTACCTAGAGCCATTGCCCCCCGTATAGTACACAGAAACACACCACTGTTTTGACATTTACTGGGATGCACAGAGTTACTCCTAGGGATGGCACTCTCCAGTATAAAAGGTCTTCCTCCGTGGTGGAGACAGAGAAGTGGTGGCTGGAGTCACACGGGCCACTTGAGACCTGCAGGTGTGGCTGGAACTGGGCACAAGCTCCCCATGGGGCAAGAATGGTGACTAAAGTCTCTGCCCCAGCACTTTCCCATGCACCTTCTGACACCTCAGAAGAGCCTTGTACCACACCTTCCCCTACTGTGACGTGTGGAAGAGGGGAGAGGCAAGCCCCCTGGGTGGAGGATGGGCCAGTGGGGAGAAGGATGTCAAGAAAGGGGCAGGGTATGGTGGAGAGAGTCAGCTGGTGTGAGGAGGTCTTGATGCCATGCCATGCTCTTCTGTCTGGTTTTCTCAGTGATGACTGGTAGCTGCCCGTTTCTCCAGATGGTTCTGGCCCTTGGTGGTTCCTTCTGAGAGGCTTGGAAACCCACCTCCAAAACTGATAGATTCATTTGCCAAAAAGCCACCTTTTGTGATGTGGAGGGAGAGGGGGAGGGGTAAGTGGCCGGGTAGAGGACAGCGCACTGGGAGGATGGATTCCAAGGGACCGGCTCTGGGGGCAGAGTCACCTGGTGGTGAAGGTGAAGGTAAGTCAGGTAAGGGAGTCATTGGGCCAGGTGAGAGAATGAAGGGTGGACGTGGAGAAGACTCATGCACAAGGACTGGTGGTTGTTCTAGAGCATTGGCTGATAACACCAACGATGTGCACAGTGACAACCATGCCACGAAGGTAGAAACACAAATAGACTCAGAGAGAGCAGCAGCATGCAGGGACTCCTGGGACACCAGTGGCTTGGTGCCGGCAGTACTATGCCGCACCTTACAGAGCGGGTCTTTACACAGTGGTCTTGCAATATGGCATCATCATCCGGGTCTGGGTGGCTGTGGGAGACAAGGGGTATAATGCAAAGTTGCAGCCAGGACTGGAGGGAGGAAGGGGAGTCTGCTAGCCTAGCAGGGGTGGGGCCCCTGAAGCCTGCTACCTCATCACCCATAACGTCACAGTGCACTCTACAGCCTCTCCCCAGGCCTTCACTCATGTCCCCGTTCCCATGGCTACCTTCCTACTGTGACTATGGCAGGGTGCACTGAATCCCTGAAATGCACTGGATATGCTTTCCAAAGGGACCAGGAATAAAGGGGAAAGATGAATCACTTTTCAAGACAGAAAGGAGCTTCCTTCCTGGCTTTAACCCCTTTTGGTGAATTCTCTATCCTGGGAAACTAGGAGAGTAGTTTATTTGTAAGGAAGGTAGAAGCATAGAGATCATTCAGGAGTCCCTTTCTGGGAGACCCTCGGAGAGCTGGGCTCATACAGACACAGCCTTACCTTTCAATGTTACACTTCTCCTCCTTTTGACTCTGCCCTGATGCTGAGAATGAAAAGAAAAGAATGAGAGACTGGAGCTCATGTCTTTAAGAAGCTCATATATTCATTATCAAAGAATAATGTGACTCTCTATTTTAATCAGTGTTCCTTTTATACACTTTTAAAAGTGATAAACTATTTCCAATTTTTTCTTCTTAGAAAGACACAAAAGGTTTTTGTGCGTGAAATCTCTACGTGGTGTTCTCAGAAGTGAAGGAAAGCTTGATCAAGTGATCCTTGACATGGGGATGTGACAGTCAAGTGTCAGGAGAAACTGTTCTCCTTTGGAAAGCCCACACCTTCTAAAGAGGCCAATCTATTAGAGGCATGATATCAGTGCTTGGGGGTTGGCCCAGTAAACCTCCACCATGTCCTGATAGTGAACCTCAGGTGGAAAGCTTAGGCCTCCTGATCCCCTTGTCCTGAAGAACCTTCCCCCTAGAAGAGTAACACACTGTCACTCTCCAAGCCAATGCAACTCATAGAAATGTGGGAATAGGAATGGGAAACAGCAACAAACCATCTCTCTTGGCTGTTCCTTACCTTTTAGATGTTTCTCGCCTTCCAGAGAGTTGGAAGCAAAGGTCGCAGGATAAGAAAGGCAGCAAAAGGAGGCGAGGTAGAAAAACAACAAATCCCAATTACTCATAAAGTTGAGAATGGGGTTGCTGGTGAAGAAAGTTGGGCCACAGTGCAGCCACAACACCATTATCTAAGAAACAGAGACTTGTGTCTATTTTCTGAAGAACACAGTTGCTGGAAGCAACTGAGTACTGAGGGTCCCCGTGCTGGGCTGTGTATCACCCAGCATAGGACAAAGGGGTCCTGAGGGTGGGTTGGGCACAAGAGGAGGATGGTGTGGCCACAACCCCTCCCCCACCCACCAGCCCAGCACATCCCTCCTCCCTTCCTGGCCCCCTGGGTCTCTCTGCCCACCCCTGCCATCCCATTTGCCAACTTTACCCTTTCTTCACAGCGTATCACTGCCTCAGCGAAATTTCCTGTTTTGTCTGAACCCAAACATTGCATTAGTCCCCTCTTTACTTTGTGGAGACCTTGTCTTTGTCTTCAAAAGTCTGAAATACCACCCGAAATTTCTGCTTGTACCCAGCCAGGCATCTATAGTCTCAGGATGACACATATCTTCGAATCCATCTTGTCTGAGGAACGCTTTTGCCTTACATTAATCCAAATATAAAACCCAAATGCAGGCAGAATGGGGACAGAATGCCGCACCTTACACAACGGTCTTGCAATAGGAATGGCATCATCATCCGGGTCCAGGCAGCTGTGGGAAGCAAAAGGGTATAATACAAAATTTTAGCCAGGATGGGAAGAAGGAACCCATTCTTGGCAAAGGAAAATACCCACAGGAAAGGGAAAAACAGAAAAATAAACTGAGCAAGGTGGGATAAAAACAGTTTAGCCAGTTACTTTTAAACCAGCAACTTACTTATCTGAGCAGTTCTTGCTTTTCTTAGAGGCCTAGTCTGTAGGTGATAAAGCTTGCTAACACCCCTGCTGGGTCTGTAAACACTCTGAAGAAGACAATGACCAGAGGGGAGGCTACGGCAAGGCCTGGCAAGAAACATTAACCAGGCCATCCCCTGCCCAGTCAACAGTCAAAGCAAATAGCCATTGTGAGGATTTGTATTTGGCCAGGGCAGAGATCAAGGGAACAGCTTGAGCCCTGAAATATGGGCAGGAGGGCTTGTACCCCCTGATCACAGAGGAAGAGGTCTCTGGGTGGAGATCAGAGGAAAGTTCTTCTGTTCCACTGATTCTTCAGAAGAGCCTGACACTCTGGTGTCTACTCCACAGTGAACTCATGGGGATTAACCTCCCCCAAAGAATCTGTGTGTGACCACAGACAGGAGGCTGCCGCCACACAAGGCTCAGGGTTCAGATTTCTCAAGGCTGCTTAGTTAATGAGAATAGATAGAATAAGAACTAACATGCTTACTCAGAGAAACTGCTGATGTTTTTGTTCCCTTCCTCAGCTTACCCTCTGGGTTAAATGAGATAATAGCCTTCAATAAAAGCTGAGGGGAACAAACACTCAGGGCCATTCGTTAAAACCCCACAAACTGCCAATGGTCCACTGTGTTTCCCACCTTTGAAAACCTCTTACTTTATGTATCCTCTTTATCTCATGCTGCTTCTAACTTTTCTTTTCTTGAGTTGAGCACCACCAGTTCCACAGGTCTTAAAGGACCCTGGGAACTCTGGCACCGAGAGTTGTTTTCATTTAATTTCATTTGATGAATGTTGAAGAGCAAATGTTTTAAAGTCAGCCTTTAGTGTTTTCAGTCACAGGGGCTGACTCAAATAACTAAGAGTAGTAATTCATCCTTCAACACCCGCACAACTAAAATGAGTACAAAGTAAATGTACATAATTAGAGTTTCAAGTGATTTGGGGGGTAAATTTGTAGTACTTGGAAGTACCACTCTCTCCTCTCTATGATGTGCATCTGTCATCAGGTTTTGCGCTATTAAGCTCTACTATCAATACCAGTAAAATTTATTGCTGGAGCTGCAGAACAAGAAGTAAATGTTATACCCTTATCGCCCATTCGTTAAGATTTTGAAGGAGCTTCTGCCACTACCAACTTCAGAAAAGGCATCTTATCAGCATTTGGGAGAAGGTTTTTTAATTGAAACATTTTGTAAGTTTTAACTCTAGAGACCCCATATGCTGACAAGGATATCTAGCCAAGGATTGCTGTTTTAAAAGAGAAAAGCTGTAACCATATCCTCAAAGAATCATTAATTCATATAAGAAAATTGGGGCTGGTAAACATTCAGGATTGCCTTGCTAAGGAGCATGATGTGTCTGAGCAGTTATGTCCCACAGAATCTTAAAATCACTTGACAGTTATAAAGGTTAGGGATAGAGAAAACTCTGCTCTTGATTATAGCTCTGGAACTATATAGGACTTAATGTTAAAACTGTATTATGAGGTCAAGGGCAGAATGCCCACCTGACACACATTTGTGCAGATGTTTTCCTCAGGGCAGATTGCATTCCCAAAGTCAGTGACGCTCAAACTGTAAAAATTTTGAGGTCATGCTCTCTACATATGTGTGCACACGTACCGACATATACATCCTTGACACATGAGTCCAGTATTTTCAAAATCAGTAATCAATTGTCTCCCCCTTTTATTTCAATCTTTCATTCCTTATTTATTTATTTATTTATTTTTTGAGACCGAGCCTCAAGCTGTCACCCTGGGTAGAGTGCTATGACATCACAGCTCACAGCAACCTCCAATTCCTGGGCTCAAACTAGTCTCTTGCCTCTGCCTCCCAAGTAGCTGGGACTACAGACGCCCGCCACAATGCCCGGCCATTTTTTGGTTGCAACCGTCACTGTTGTTTGGCGGGCCCAGGCTGGATTCGAACCCACCAGCTCAGGTGTACGTGGCTGGCGCCTTAGCCCGTTGAGCCACAGGCGCCGAGCCTTCATTCCTTATTTTGACCTCATGTTTTCCAATCCTTCCTAAAATGTAGGAAGTCCCAGCCCCCTACTTTAATTTGATAACAGGTCTGTGACTCCCCCAAGCAAGACCCAGATGACAGCATGGACGAGGAGTGTCAAAGCCTTAGGCAGAAACTAGTCTTGAGAAGCCTCAAGTGATTCTCCTAAGGGTCATGTAAATGTCTTCTTTTCCTAAAAACTCCTTGGGGCACACACACACACACACACACACACACAAAAAGAGAGAAAAAAAATCTTGAAATCTTCTTCTTTATATAATCACCACTGCAAATGTCTAAATATCAACCAATATGTCATATCATCTTCAGGCTTTCCTTGTTGGGTTTAACATCCTTCTTTCACACTTTTCCCATGCCTTCCTTTTAAAACTCTTTATTAGATGACAACTGTCCTGTACCGCCAAACTTCTCGTGTCTGACCTGAACTCTGCAGCCCTTTACTTGGCACCCCTGCCAACACTGCTCCTTGATCTCTTTGGAGTGGTAAGGCAGCCTCCAAGCCTGGCCGTCTCCCTGTAATTATGCAGGAGCAGGCTTTATAATTTTTTGTTGTTTCCATCCATATCTTTTTATATTATCTATCTCTTTTGTAGTTATTATTTTTAGTAGGTTTGTCTTTTATTCTTCCTACTCAAGATATAAGTGGCTTACATGTTGGAATTACAGCAATATTCTGCACTTTTGTACTTACCAGAGTGTTTTATACTTTTAGGC
>CAUYRH010097378.1:0-33289 GCA_963574655.1 Perodicticus potto
AATTTTTAAATATTTTTTCTTCATTAAGTTCTTGCAAAGCTTTCATGATTGGTGCATCTGAAATCTCTCTTTGGTTTTTCATCAACAAGCTTTTTGGTGAACTTCCAGATGAAGCATCCTTTTCCGGAGGGGAATGGTACCTAAAATAATAATTGTAAGACATACAGTGCTGGGAACTGCATGCAGTATGTCCTCCAAACACACATGTTGAAGCCCTTCATTGTGACGGTATTTGAGGGCAGGGCCTTGGGGAGCTAATTAGGGTATAGATGAGGCCATGAGGGTGATGAGATTAGTGCCCTTACAAAAAGAAGAGACATAAAACTCTCTGGGGACACACACCAAAGGAAGGCAATGTGAGGAAATAACCAGGAAAAGGGCCCTCACTGAGAACTCAGCCAATGCCAGCACCCTGATCTTGTATTTCTAGCCTCTAGAACTGAAGAGATAAATGTTAGTTGTTTATGGCTCGGTGCCTGTAGCACAGTGGTTACGGCGCCAGCCACATACACCGAAGGTGGCGGGTTTGAACTCAACTCAGACTAGCTAAACAACAATGACAACTGCAACAAAAAAATAGCCAGGCATTGTGGCC
Organism: Perodicticus potto; assembly: GCA_963574655.1. Taxonomy (NCBI): domain Eukaryota; kingdom Metazoa; phylum Chordata; class Mammalia; order Primates; family Lorisidae; genus Perodicticus; species Perodicticus potto. Next base: position 596 of record CAUYRH010097378.1, read on the forward strand.
GGCGCCTGTAGTCCCAGCTATTGGGGAGGCTGACACAAGAGAATCACTTGAGCTCAAGAGTTTGAGGTTGCTGTGAGCTGTGACGCCACAGCACTCTACCAAGGGCAACAAAGTGAGACTCTGTCTCAACAACAACAACAAAAAAAGTTAGTTATTTAAGGTGCCCAGTCTATGGTAATTTCTTAAAGCAGCCTAAGCCAAGACACATAGTTTATTGTCTCGTTAGGAGACTTGTTAGTTTATTGATTGTTAGGAGACTAACATGAGAATTGACGATTATACTCCACAATGAATATGTATGCTTCACAACACAAATAAATTAAAATTGAACCTGCATACAGTGCTTTCCAATCCTAGCAACATCCTAGCACATACAGAAATATTTGTGTGGCACCCTGGAGTAATGGCTGAGGTTGCTTACGGAGGCTCAGGCTATCCAAAAGGTGAGAGGACCAACACTTCATTCTAACTGTAAGCCCCATACTGTGTCACTGAGCACAGCAGGGAAGCTGTGCAGAGCTCATGAAAGTAACATACCCCAAAAGTACCAGCCTTTCAAAGTAAAATAAAGATTAGGTCACCCACATGAAGATAGTAAAGAAGCAAAGAAATGATTTCCTGAATATTGAAAGGCAATTTAAATCTCTAACAAAACAAAACATTTCTAAACAGAATCTTTGGCAAAGTTGTCTTACCCAGGGGCACAGGTTTCCTCCAGCTGGTCCTTTACTCTACTGTCTGAGATGTCCAAAGGCTGGCCAGTAAAGATGGAATACTCTGCACCTGGAATTAGCCACTTGCGCCTGCTGACGTCTGAAGTTGCGAGCGTGCTATTGGAAAGAGAAACGTCTGGGCAGCTGCAAGGCCCACCTTCAATTCAGACTGCACATGTAAGTAAAACACTCTTCTCTCAAACATGTACATATTTGTGCAGTAATTTATTTTTTATTATTTTTTTAAAATTTTGTTTTTTGAGATAGAGTTTCCCTATGTCACCCTCGGTAGAGTGCCGTGGTGTCACAGCTCACAGTAACCTCGAACTCTCGGGGCTTAAGTGATTCTCTTGCCTCAGCCTCCCAAGTAGCTGGGACTACAGGTGCCTGCCACAATGTCTGGCTATTTTTGTTGTTGTTGTCATTGTTGTTTAGCAGGCCTGGGCCAGGTTCGAACCTACCAGCCCCAGTGCATGTGGCCACTACTGAGTCTTATTTGTGCAGTAATTTAAAAACCACATGTAAAACTGTCTTTTAGATACAATAGACCATAGGTGTCACTTCCCTACACTGACTCAAGTTGACCTAATTTTCATAGACATGCACCACATGTGCATATTATTATCCTAGGCCTAGGTCCTTATGTTGACCACCTCTTTATGTTGCCTAATTTGTTACAGTCCCTTGGGTGGTCAACTTACAGAGGTTCTACTGTATATGAATTCTATTTTATGGTTTTAAGATTCAGCTGAATTGTTATTTTAGGTTTATGTTACTCCTGAAAATTTCAGAATCCCAGTTAAGATTCAGGTACTCATCTCGGTGCCTGTGGCTCAAGCGGCTAACACCTGAGCTGGCGGGTTCGAATCCAGCCCGGGCCCACCAAATGACAATGACGGCTGCAACCAAAAAATGGCCAAGCATTGTGGCGGGCATCTGCAGTCCCAGCTATTTGGGAGGCAGAGGCAGAAGACTCGCTTGAGCCCAGGAATTGGAGGTTGCTGTGAGCTGTGATGCCTTAGCACTCTACCCAGGGCGACAGCTTGAGACTCTGTCTCAAAAAAAAAAAAAAAGATTCAGGTACTCCAGGCTGTGAACATCCTCCAGCTGCCTCCTACTGCACTATACTCCACTTATACCCCGACAGGAGCTGAGGGTAGGGACATGACTCAGGACTGCCCTTCTTGTTTCCTTCAGACCAGCACCAGCCGATATAACTTTCTGCAAAGTCTGCACTGTCCAATAAGTCACATGTTGCTAACGAACACATGAAACATGTCTAGCGAAACTAAAGAACCACTATTTAAATGTCACTCAATTTTTTTGGTAAAATGTTATTTAATTTTAACAGTGAAAGTTATTAGTATTGAAATGGAGTCACTAATGTCAAATTCTCAAAATGGAGCCAGAAGGCCTTGAAAGACAAGGCCTCACACACATATGCCTATTATAGAAACTATGTAGGAATTTCTCAAAACCACACTACTCTAGATAAGCCACTTGCATAAGAATACTTTACTCCAAAGGGTTGCCTTCACCAACAAGCTAACACCAGCTCCTGCAACAAGCCCCAGGAGCCAGTGGTTTCTGTTTGCAAAAGCCTACATGGGCTTATCTTTAAAAGCTTCCCCTTCACTGGGTACAGCCTACATGGGCTTATCTTTAAAAGCTTCCCCTTGCACTGGCTCCGTAATCCTAGTACTCTGGGGGGCCCAGGCAGGTTGATTGCCAGGGCTTCAGTTTGACACCAGGCTGAGCAAAAGTGAGACCCCATCTCTACTAAAAGAAAAATAGAAAAATTATCTAGGCATTGTGGCGGGCACCTGTAGTCCTAGCTACTTTGGAAGCTGAGGCAAGAGGAATACTCAAACCCAGGAGTTTGAGGTTGCTGTGAGCTATGATGCCATGGCAGTCTACCCAGATGACAGAGTAAGACTCTTGTCTCAAAACAATAAAAGGAAAACAAAAAAAAGCTTCCTCTCTGCAACCCCTTTGGACTTGCCTATGGTTTGCCACAACACACATACCCCAGACTGCAATCTCCTACTATTCCCAAATACACTCTTTGCTTTGGAGAGAGTTTATCTCTATGTAGCTCATTTTAGGTTGACATGATTTATTTTAACAGTCCCATGTGGCTGTGGGTACAACTGCATTGAACAATGCTGTCCAGACCATTACTTGGATAATGATTTTATGAAAACCCTGCTCATCTGAGGCTCACACCATCATGTTAATCCTGGTCACTTCCTAGACTTTAGAATCTGTGTCATAGCCTCCATACCTACTCTTTCTTTCATTCTATGCAACTTCACGAGCTGCCCTTGACCTCTGTCCACTTCTGTGACTCCACTCTTCCTCAGCCAGCCACCTCAAAAGTACTCACTGGACTTGATCACCAGAGAACATACCTCCCCTTAGGAAGCCAACAATCTCAAGATTCTGCTTCTGTTCTCCCAGGGCATGCACTCAAGTATGGGCACAGCCATAAACCCAGGAACCTTGGCTCCAGGCAGGCATTCTGTTCATCACCCACCTACTTGCACTGGCTCCTCTTTGCCCACTTTGAAGTCCACGCTCATGATGATTACTAATTGTCTTTTTGCCTTAACTCCTTTCCTCGCTCACCTTTCTTTTTCTTTTTTTGAAACCGAGTGCCTGGCTAGAGTGCCATGACAGCATAGCTCACAGTAACCTCAAACTCTTGGGCTTAACCAATCCTCCTGCCTCATCCTCCCAAGTAGCTGAGACTATAGGCATATGACACTTCATGTGACTAGTTTTTCTGTTTTTAGTAGAGACGGGATCTCCCTCTTGCCTTCCTCAGGCCTGTCTCAAACTCCTGAGCTCAAGTAATCCACCCACCTTGGGGTCTCAGAGAGCTATGATTACAGGTCTAAGCCACTACGCCTGGCCTTTCCTTTTTGTTTTTTTTTTTTTAAGGCTAGTCAACTGAGGCAGTCTGAGTTCTGGAGTGGAGAAGGAACTAAAAAATCTGTAACTGCTCCCCTCTCACCTTTCATCACACCTGACCGCAGCAAAACCTAGGCCTGGCTGCCTACAATTGTACTCCATGACTATATCCCTATAGCTAAGCTCTGCTGGAAAAAAGTCACTCAGCTGTGCAGACTCATGGCCATCTTAGGAGGACACCCCAAAGTGGCTGACCACATGCCTTCCTGTAATTAATGAGTTCTGGATTCTCCAAATAGGACTACCTTACACCTGTCTACCCCACCCCCACCAGACCTCCGACTCCATGTTCACTATCAGGTGAAACCATTTGATTGAACTTTAAGAAAAGTTCTGGCCAGGCACAGTGGCTCATGCCTGTAATTCTAGCACTCTGGGAAGCCAAAACAGTTGGATATCCTGAGCTCAGGAGTTTGAGACCAGCCTGAGCAAACAGAGATCCCATCTCTACTAAAAATAGAAAAACTAGCCAGGTGTTATGGCGGGCACCTATAGTCCCAGATACTCAGAAGGCTGAGACAAGAGGATTGCTTGAGCCCAAAAGTTTGAGGTTACTGTGAGCTATGATGCCATAGCACTCAATCCCAGGGCAACTAATACTGTCTAAAAAAAAAAGTTCTTCAAGAAGACAACTCTTTTCTTCTGTCTCTTTTCACAAACCACATAGTATAAGAGCTCTCTTATCCATATTTACTTAGAGAGTAATCCCAGTTACTCTTTTCTTCAATTTTTAAATACTTCAAAGCCTCTTAGAAAATGACAAAGAATTACAACAAGCACCAACTCATCCATTTCCAGTTTTAACAGATGCTAAGATCTTGCCATACTTGTTTTTAATTGTAAGACATGACATTTTAAGGGTGTAATGTACATACCTTTTTAATGTTGCTTTCTACTCAACATTATATTTATCTCTGTTAATACATATAGTTCCATCATTTTAATCATTTATCTTCAGTATGAATATTCTTATCCTTTCCTTTGGTTTGTGGATGTTTGGTTTCTAATACATCACCTTTCAACAATGCTAAAATTAACATAGGTAAGAATTTCTCTAATGCAAATATTCAAACTGTGGAATTTGGGGCATGCACATCTTCATTCTTTCTGGATATTGCTAAATAAGTCCACAGATGAACTGAAACAATTTTCAGTCAACTCCGAGAGTTCCTATTATTTGTGTATCTTTGCCAAACTTAGGAATGATGAGGGGTTTTTGGTTTTGTTTTTTTTTTTTGAGACAGAGGTTTGCTCTGTCACTGAGGCTAGTGTGCAGTGGCACCATAACTCACTATAACCTCCACCTCTGGGGCTCCAGCAAGCAATCTTCTTGCCTCAGCCTCCCAAGTAACTGGAACCACAGGCACGTGCCACCAAGCCCAGCTAATTTTTTTTATATTTTGTAGAGACCAGGTCTCACCATCACCCAGGCTGGTCTTGAACTCCTGATCTCAAGCAGTCCTCTGGCCTTGGCCTCCCAAAGTGCTCAGATTACACAATTGAGCCATTGCTCCTGGCCTGAATGACCAAATTTTAAGTTTAGCCTATCTAATGGTGTGAAGAATATCCTATCATTTTAATTTACATTTTTCTGATTATTCATGACAACAAGGACTTTTTCTTTTTTTTTATTTTGAGACAGTCTCACTTTGTCGCCCTTGATAGAATGCCATGGCATCATAGCTCACTCTTGGGCTCAAGTGATCCTCTTGCCTCAGGCTCCCAAGTAGGTGGGACTAAGCACCCACCACAATGCCCAGCTATTTTTTAGAGACAGAGTCTCGCTCTTGCTCAGTCTGGTCTTGAACCCGTGAGCTCAAGCAATCTACCTGCCTTGGCCTCCCACAGTGCTTGGGATAACAGGCATGAGCCACCGGCACTTTCTCATTTTTTTTTTTTTTCCCCAGTTTTTGGCCAGGAATTGGGTTTGAACCTGCCACCTACGGCATATGGGGCCGGCGCCCTACTCCTTTGAGCCACAGGCACCGCCCCACTTTTTCATTTTTATAGGCCATTTAGGTTTCTTTTTCTGTGATCTACTTGCTTATATTCTTTTACCATTTTTCTACTGAGAAGCTTGTCTTTTCCTTATCAATCTGTAAGAGCTCTTTCATATTATGGATGTTCATCCTTTGCTCACTCCTGTTCATTTTAAAAATATAAAATACCTCAAGCACACATAGACATACAGGTTAATAGTCATGCACTGACCATGCAGCTTTATAAAATTGTGTTTCTTTGTTATATGTCCTTTGGATTTTTATAACAAATAAGGCAACACTATATAGATATAACTAAACTCCCTACTGACCTCTCCCATCTTTCTTTCCTCCTCAAAAGCAATGGTTTATACAAAATATGCATGTAGCTGTTCACCACGTGAGGACATAGTGAAAGGGTGGTCACCTATATGCAAGGAGGAGACCCTTTATCAGATACTGGCCCTGCTGGCAACCTGACCTTGGACTTCTGGTCCCTAGAACTGTAAGCAAATAAATTTTGTTTAAACCACAAAAAAAAAAGAAAAAAAAATGCATGTAGCATTCCCAGGCATGTTTTTATACTTTTACTACATTTGTATGAGCCCATAGGAGATACAGAACTATTTAACACGCTAAAGTCAATCTAAATAGTATCCTATTTCTTCTTCAACTAGTTTTTTGTTGTTCCATATTATGTTTAGTGCCAGGGTCAATAAATTTTGTCTGTATAGGGCCAAACAGTAAATATTTTAGGTTTTATGGGCTAGACATATCTATGGTAACTACTCAACTTTGCTGTTGTCACACATAAGTAGCAATAGATAATATGTAAATGAACACACTTGTTTATGCATTAGTTACTAAAACTATTAATGAACACTGAAACTTGAATTGCATACAATTTTTATGTGTCATGAAATATTCTTTGATTTTTTTCCCAAACATTTAAAAATATAGACACCATTTTTTATTGAGGGGCCTTACCCAAAAGGGCAATTCCAGCTGGATGTGGCCTTCAGGATACTCTGCCAACCCCTGCCCTACACTGTGCACTACCACACTACCAAGCATATGCCATCAGTATATCACAATAGTATCCTTTTTTTTTTTTTTTTGTTGAGACAGGGTCTCACTATGTCGCCTTTGGTAGAGTGCCATGGCATCACAGCTCACAGCAACCTCAAACTCTTGGGCTTAAGTGATTCTCTTGCTTCAGTCTCCCAAGTAGCTGGGACTACAGGCACCCACCACAATGCCCAGCTATTTTTTTTGTTGCAGTTGGTTAGCTGGCCCGGGCCGGGTTCAAACCCGTGACCCTTGGTGTATGTGGCTGGCACCGTTACCACTATGCTTCTACCGCCAAGCTACAATAGTATCCATTTTGCAGCTACTAGACATTCAGGTTGTTGTTACTTACTTCCATGTGATCTGAATGGGCTTCTATCACTCTACTCAAAATGTTCTCTTCCAGGTCATCAACAGCCTCTAGGTTGCAAAGACCTTCCAGTCTTTACCCTGATCTCTCAGTGGCATTGTGATATGATACCTACATTGGTTTTTTTTTTTTTTTTTGAGACAGAGCCTCAAGCTGTCACCCTGGATAGAGTGCCATGGCATCACAGCTCACAGCAACCTCCAATTCCTGGGCTCAAGCAAGTCTTCTGCCTCCACCTCCCAAGTGGCTGGCACTACAGGCGCCCACCACAACGCCCGGCTATTTTTTGGTTGCAGCCACCATTGTTGTTTGGCGGGCCCAGGTTGGATTCGAACCCACCAGCTCAGGTGTACGTGGCTGGCACCTTAGCCCATTGAGCCACAGGCGAGCCCTTACATTGGTTTTTATTCACAGTTCCTGGCTCATAACTTCCATAGCCCTTATAACAGTAAACAGAAACTCTTTCTCTAAACTTCTCCTGGACTTTAATCTGATTGTGAGTCATAAGATTCTCATCTCTGAGGGGGTCTTGCCCCATACCCTGGAGGAAGGAATATCATACAAAGAGGCTAAAAGAATCTGAACAGACAGACCTTGCTGGGCTTAGATCCTATCTCTTTTGTGCAGCCACATTTCAAAATGGTTGTCCATGCTTCAATGATGCCTATCCAAAGAAGTCCCCATAAAGTGGCCCATAATGGGCCAGGACTTAAGGCCTTAAGGCCTTGAGACTAGCCTGGGCAACAAGACTCCATCACTACAAAAAAAATAAACTAACCAGGTATGCTAGTGCATGCCTATACTCCCCGCTACTTGAGAGGCTGAGGCAGGAAGAGTGCTTGAGCACAGGAGTTGGAGGTTACAGTGAGCTATGATGACATCACTGTACTCTAGCCCAGGCAACAGAGACCCTGTCTTTACAAATAAATAAAAAGCCCAAAGTGTCTGAGTTGGGGGGCAGTCTTGGGCATCAAGCCCTTAACCTGTGGGATTTGACACTGTCTCTGTTTTCAGAACTGAACTGGCAGACACCCACCTGGTGTCTGCCACAGGACTGCTTCCTTACTTGCTGATGAGGAGAAATACCCACACATTTTGGGGTCATAGAATTCTTCTGTGCTGATTATTGTGTTGGTATGAGAGCAGAGGAAAAACACACAGTTTGAGTTCTTCCATTACACCCTGGTGACTGCTTCCGTTTTCCCCCTCGTTTCCCAGCAGCTTTTTCTCAGATGCCTTTGGCAAGTCTTATATACCCAACAGCAAAATGCTGGGGTTCCTGTCCTAGGCCCACTTCACACTAAACATGCTCAATTTCCATCCACCCTATAGATTTAAGTCATCTAAAAGTAGATGACTCCAAAATTTATAGCTCCAGATAAAATCTTATTTCTAAGCTCCAAACTCAAGTTTATAATTACCTATTTGATTTCCACTTGGAATCCACATGAATCTCTAACAAACATATTCAAGATGGAAATTCTGATCTCTTCTCTACTTCAATATGTGGCTCCTTTAGCTGTACATATAGAAACCAAAAGAGTAGCTGGGCATGGTGGCTCACGGCTATAATCCCAGCACGTGGAAGACCAAGGCAGGTAGACTGCCTGAGCTCACGGGTTTGAAACCAGCCTGAGCCAGAGGAAGACCCCAGCTCTAAAAAATAGTGAGGCATTGTGGTGGGCACCTATAGTCCTAGCTACTGGGGAAGCTGAGGCAAGAGGATCGCTTGAACCAAGAGGTGGAGGTTGCTGTGAACTAAGATACCACAGCACTCTACCACGGATGACCAACTGAGACTCTGTCTCAAAAAACAAAAACAAACAAACAACAACAACAAAAAAAAAACAAGGAGTTATTCTGATACCTCCCTTTCTTAACTTGCCATCCAAATCACCCCAACCATGTTCTGGGGATGCTACCTTCAGTGCCTCTCTCAAATCCTTCTCTTTTGTCCACCACCATGTTGACACCGTCTCTCTCTTAGCACTGCAATAGCCTAGTCTTTCTCCTTCCACTCTTTTCTTCTCCATCTGCTATGGCAGGTACATTTGGAAAAGTGAAAATCACATGACATTGTTTTAATATATAAAAATCTTCAAAGGCTTCCCAGCAGGCTAGGGTAAAATCTGAACTCTTGATTATGGCTTAGAAAGTTGTATGACCAATCTGTGATTTCATCTAGGGGCACTTTACCTCTTGCTGGAAATACTCATGCCATACCAGCCTCCCTTAGGTTTTTCGCTCATACCAAGCTCCTCCTCACCTCAGGACTCAGCAAGGCTAAGTCCTCTGTGGGAAACATCCTTCCATCATTCACACGCCACCTTCTGCTCCAGCAACTCAACACACAGTCGGTCCCGCTGCTCACATGCCACCTCCACAGAAAGACCTTCCTCAACCCCCAACCTCAAGCCCCTCCTTTGTCCTCTCAAATGTGCAATTTCAGTTGACATATTTTTTTCTTTAAGTCAAAGGATTATGTTCTATGAAGATTAATTACAGAGATATAGAAAAAGTTTTCATTTGACAATTACAACTTGGAAAGGTTAAAAAATTACAATTTAAAATCACTTCTTTCTGATAAACAACAATATTATAAAATTGTAATTTATTAATACTCTTTTTTTTTTTTTTTGCAGTGTTTGGCCGGGCTGGGTTTGAACCCTCCACCTCCAGCATATGGGGCTGGCGCCCTACTCCTTTGAGCCACAGGCGCCGCCCTATTATTACTCTTAATTTACACAATATCATAATTAAAAACCAGTTCTAATATGAAAAAAATTTATTCCGTACAGTTATCATAAAGATAATGCTCTGAGATTATAGCAAAGCTAATTCTGAAAGAACTAAAATAACTAAAAGAAAACACATACCACCTAACAAAGATCCATCTTCACAGGTCTTTCCATCAACATGGGAATAAAATGTCTAGAATTTCAGAGCTAAAGACCTCTTTAGATGTTCTAGCCCAGTGTCCTTGTTTTTACTAAAACTAAGCTCCAAAAGAAGTAAATGACTTGGCCTCCAGGCATCAAAGAACAAAATACATTCCAAGTTTCCTTATTCCCAACTTAATTCTACTATATTTCCTCATTTTGGCAAATGCCTCTGCATAAATGTGTTTATGGTAGCCAATAATTAAAATATTTTCACACATTTAAGTTCTATAATGACATTTAACCCTGACTTTCTTGTGATTTTGACAGATGAGTTTCTCATTTTAATAAAACTATGCACCCACTTCTAGTTTTATAGAGATTAAATAAAATAACTTACTTGGCATGCAAAGGTCTCATGGGAGTTTTAGCATTATGACGAAGGCTTAACATATTTTCATGCTCCACTTGCTTGACCTGAGCTTCAAGTTTTGAGATCATTCTAATTCAAAAGAAATATGATACATTAAGTACATTTCAACAAATTTAAATATACCTCAACTATAAATTATTTAATAGACCCTCCTAGAAAAGAGGTGATGAAGAGGTGACACCTTACACAAACCTTTTCTATAATAAAACACCACCATTAAACTTTAAAAAGCTGAATGAAATCAGGAAAAATAGAAAAGCAGGGTGGCACCTGTGGCTCAAGGAGTAGGGTGCCGGCCCCATATACTGGGGGTGGCGGGTACTTCATACACTGAAACTGAAGGAAAAGTGAACAAATGGACTTATGTAAAAATATTTTAAATAAATTTGAATACAAATAAACATATACTTAAGTTAAAATAAAATTCAAGTACCAAATCACATTCTATCTTTTTTTTTTTTTTTTTTTTTGAGACAGAGCCTCAAGCTGTCACCCGGGATAGAGTGCTGTGGCATCACAGCTCATAGCAACCTCCAATTCCTGGGCTCAAGTGAGTCTCCTGCCTCTGCCTCACAAGTAGCTGGGACTACAGGTGCCCGCCACAATGTAGAAATGTGCCGGCCATTTCTTGGTTGCAGCCGTCATTGTTGTCTGGCGGGCCTGGGCTGGATTCCAACCCACCAGCTCAGGTGTTCGTGGCTGGCGCCTTAGCCCATTGAGCCATAGGCGCCGAGCCCATTCTATCTTTTTTTTTTGAGAGTCTCACTTTGTCACCCTCAGTCGAGTGCCATAGTGCCATAGCTCACAGGAACTTCAAACTCTTGGGCTCAAGCAATTCTCTTGCCTCAGCCTCCCTAGTAGCTGGGACTATAGGCACCCACCACAATGCCCGGCTAGGTTTAGAGATGGGGTCTCTCTCTGGCTCAGGCTGGTCTCGAACCTGTAAGTTCAGGCAATCCACCCACCTTGGCTCCCAGAGTGCTAGGATTACAGATGTGAGCCACTGGGCCTGGCCTACACTCTATCATATTTAATTCTAATATGTATATATTCAGGAATACAAAGTATAATCAGTAGCATTTTCAAAAGAGAAAGCAGCTGAACTTCCAAAAACAGCTATTATAAGGAACTTCCTAATTTTTAAAAGAGGCAGAGGCTAAAATATCCCCAACTATATTCTCAACCTATAGATTGTCATGTTCATTACTCTAGCCAAACAGCTGTTTTGCAGATATCCTGGCATTCCTTCTACTCTTATACTTTATATATATATATTTTTGAAACAGAGTCTCATTCTGTCACTCTAGGTAGGGTGCTGTGGTGTCACAGCTGGCAGCAACTTCAAACTCCTGGGCTGAAGCAATCCTCCTGCCTCAGCCTCCTGAGTAGCTGTGACTATAGGTGCCTGCCATGACTCATTGCTAGTTTTTCTATACTTAGTAGAGACGGGGTCTCACTCGTCCTCTGGCTGGTCTTGAACTCCTGAGCTCAAAGGATCCACCTGCCTCAGCCTTCCAGAGTGCTAGGTTGACAGGCCTGAGCTACCATGCCTGGTCTAGCATAGTATTTTCTTTTTGGAATTCAAAAATAATTCAGTGAACTAGACTGCTTCTTAAAGTTCTTTCCAATGGTGAAATATCATTTAGATTTTACCTATACTGAGAAAATACATAATGTCTGGGGAAATGCACATGTCTGACACACAACTATCTAGATTTTCTAATCACTTAAAGATCCTGTTAGAAGGCACATGCAGTAGTATTCTAGTAGTCCCAGATACTCAGGAGCCAGAGGCAGAGGCTGAGGCTGAGGCTAGAGGATCTCTTGAGGCTGGGAGTTAATGGCTAGCTTAGACAACTCAGTGAGACCCTGCCTCTTTAAAAATACAAACAAACAAAAGGGAATCTTGTTTGGCTAAAATCAAATGTACTTCTCCAACAGGTAAAGATAGGATAAAACTAATTCTCAAACTGCTTAAAAATCCTCAAGAAAAACTTCTTTTCCATCACTTTCAATACACATAAAAGTACAATTAGAGGTATTTGACAATTAGTAAGATTTTACCTTTTCAAATCAGAAATCTGAGTATGTGCATCAAGCAATTTATTCTCAGTTGTATTTAATGTATCCTATGGAAATAAGGGAAAAAATTAGGTAATAAAAGACAAACATTAAGATGAACACTTTTATTTTTAAATGCATCAAACAAAACTCATCTATGCCTACACCAGCTAGCTACAAATTACTCAGCAAGTATGGCATCAGCTGTAGAGCCAGTACAGATAATTTCAAGGAAAACAAAAGCAAAACCCTAGACTATACAAGTAGCTCTGTGTAAGTCTCCTGTGCGGTAGGTACAGCCCATTATGCTTTGCTTAATTAGAAACAATCCTGTGTTAAGATGAACGTATTTCAATCACAAACTTGCCTAAAAGCTCAGTAGAAGAATAAATACAGGCTCAGCGCCTGTAGCTCAATGGGCTAAGGCGCCTGCCACGTAAACCTGAGCTGGCAGGTTCGAATCCAGCCCGGGCCCACCAAACAATGGTGGCTGCAACCAAAAAATGTCCGGGCGTTGTGGCGGGTGCCTATACTCCCAGCTACTTGGGAGGCGGAGACAAGAGACTCGCTTGAGCCCAGGAATTGACCACCTCAAGTTGACCTAATTTTCACAAACCAGATATGCACCATATATACATGTCAGTACAGGAGGCCTAGCTCCTTATATTGACCATCTCCATGTGTTGACCAGTTTGTTACAGTCCCTTGGGTAGTCAAATTACAGAGTTTCTACCATACTGTCAATGATGTAATGTGCTCCTGAATCCTCAGAACTTTCAGCTGCCTAGCTATACAGACCTTCTCACTAACCTTAAATAACCACAGCCCTGCACTACATGCACTAGAAATACTTGAACCCCACTTATAGCATTATTGCAGTGTTTTGGGAAACTCAAATATGCATTTCCCAAAGAATTCAAACATAATCAATAAATAATCCCACAAAAGCTACTGCTTTGATATTTAAAACTTTATATTTAAACAATTATTTGCATCTATATGGTACCCTATACTCTTCTAAACAATTGCCTCTCAAATGGAATAGTCATTCAATAAATGAATGATAATTAATTGTTGATTAATGAATCTAATAAAATGTGGGAGATACATAGGCAGATATTTGAAAATAAGCATATCAAAACAGAAAAGATAATCGCCCAGTGTGGTGACTCACACCTGTAGTCCCAGCTCTCTTGGAGGCCAAGGCAGGAGGATCCCTTGAGCTCAGAAGTTCAAGACCAACCTGAGCAAGATCCCATTTCTACTAAAAATAGAAAAACTAAGCAGACAAGGAGGCGAGTGCCTACAGTCCCAGCTACTCAGGAGGCTGAGACAAGAGGATCACTTGAGCCTAGGAGTTTGAGGTTGCTGTGAGCTATGATGCCAAGGCACTCCATCCAGGGCAACAGAGAGAGAGTCAGTCTCATAAAATTAAAAAACAGAAAGTGCTCCACTCCCATAGATCAGTGGTTAGGGCACCAGCCACCATGCACCGGGGCTGGTGGATTCAAACTGACCCAAACCTGCTAAACAAACAAACAAACAAAAAAATAGCTGGGTGTTTGTGGCAGAGGCATGTAATCCCAGCTACAAGGGAGGCTGAGACAGAGAATTGCTTGAGCCCAGGAGTTTGAGGTTGCTGTGAGCTGTGATGCCAAGGTACTCTACTAAGAGCAACATAAAGAGACTCTCTCAAAACAAACAAACAAACAAACAAAACCAGAAAGGATAAGTAAGTAGTCTAGTTCCAATGGCTATAAGGGGTGGAGAAAGGGAAGAAAGGAGAGAAAGGAGAGAAAGGAGGCAGAGGAAGAAGGGTTAGATCTCTTGATCCCTACTCCAATGTGTTTGCCCCCATGTAAAATCTAGAACACAATCACCCATTACCTTTACTCGTCCATGTTCTTTTCCAAGGGACTCATATTCTTCTAATAGCTACAAGGAAAAAGCAAAGAATTACAGCACAAAATTAAATATTATTCTATTAACTGAGGGACAGTCTACAAAATGACTATACCCATCAAAAATGCCAATGTTATGAAAGAGAAAGGTTAACTCAGAATTGGTGAGTGTGTATAAAGGGAACAGGACAATTCCTGAGGTTGATCTTGAAAGTTTTCCATAAGTTTGAAATTATCTCAAAATAAAAACTAAGACAGGGCAGCGCCTGTGGCTCAGTGAGTAGGGCGCCGGCCCCATATACCGAGGGTGGTGGGTTCAAACCCAGCCCCGGCCAAACTGCAACAAAAAAATAGCTGGGCATTGTGGCGGGCGACTGTAGTCCCAGCTACTCGGGAGGCTGAGGCAAGAGAATCGCCTGAGCCCAAGAGCTGGAGGTTGCTGTGAGCTGTAACGCAATGGCACTCTACCAAGTGTGACAAAGTGAGACTCTGTCTCTACCAAAAAAAAAAAAAAACTAAGACAAAATAATTTACTATTAATGCCATTTAAATTACTTTGACTAAAATTTATTTGCATTGTTCTTTTATGAATTATTGCATATTACTTTTTGCTAAGGACTGTTCAGGAGACAGGTAAGAAGACACAGGAGAAACCCAAGAATAAGGGAGGAAGGGAAACAAAGGCAATAAAGAGAAAATGACTAAGAAAAAGTCTTCAAATCACCAGGTTAATAGGTCCCAGGCAAGAGAACGGAACATTTCTTTGGGAAAACTGAACTATTCCAGAGAAAAAGACCTCTACATATTCACATCTAAAGGTTCCCCTGACAAAATGGCTGGCGCATTACTCTATAACCGTCTGTAAGTGAAGGCTATCAGGTCTCGTCCACATACCCAGAGACTTTCAATAGCTTTTTATTGCCTCACTTTTATTTTTTTATTTTTTTTTATTGTTGCATATATGTATTTTATTATTCTTCATTGCATTATTCCCCCCCACCTCACTTTTAAATGTCAGCCTGTAAAAGAACCAACATGTGAAAAACAGAATGCAATATGAAACTTCAAATCAAAACAGTTAACTTAGAAGAAATAATGGATTAAAACTAAAGAACAGTCAAAAGAAAGGCATAATACCAAAGAAATAAAAACATTTATAAAACAAAAAAAGCTGGTTGGACATAGTGGCTTACACCTATAATGCCAGCACTTTGGGAAGCCAAGCAGGAAGACTGTTTGTTCTCCATCAAAAAAAAAAAAGAAAAAAAAATTTATTTTTTATTTTATTTTATTTTTCTTTGAGACAGTCTCACTTTGTTGCCCTGGCTAGAGTGCCATGGCATCATTATAGCTCACAGCAACTTCAAACTCTTGGGTTTAAGCAATTGTCTTGTTTCAGCCTCTTGAGAAGCTAGGACTATAGCCACCCGCCACAAAGCCGAGCTAGTTTTGTTTTGTTTTTTTCTGAAACAGAGCCTCGCTTGGTGTCATAGCTCATAGCAACCTCAAATTCCTAGGCTCAGGCAATCCTCTTGCCTCAGCCTCCCAAGTAGCTGGGACTACAGATGCCTTCTATGACACTCAACTATTTTTTTTAGAGACAGGGTCTTGCTTTTGCTCAAGCTGGTCTCAAACTCCTGAGCTCAAGCAATCTGCCTACCTTGGTCTCCCAAAGTGCTAGGATTACAGACATGAGCCTCTGCACCTGGCTAATTTTTCTATTTTTTTAATAGAGATGGGGTTTCACTCTTGCTCAAGTAGGTCTTGAACTCCTGAGCTCAGGCAATCTACCTACCTCAGCTTCCCAGAGTGCTAGGATGACAGGCATGAGCCAATGTGCTGGCCTCCACAAAATTTTTTTTTAAATATTAGCCATGTGGTGGTAAGTGCCTATAGTCCCAACTACTTGAGAGTCTGAGGCAGGAGGATCACTTGAGCCCAAGAATATGAGGTTACAGTGAGCTATAAAACCACTGCGCTCCAGCCAGGGCAACAGAAAAAGACCCCATCTAAAAAAAGAAAAGAAAGAAAAGCTATTTAAAAAACGAGCAATAAGGACAGATGTGGTGGCTCATGCCTGTAATCCTAACACTCTGGGAGGCCAAGGCAGTGGATTACCTGAGCTCATGACATATAGACCCCATCTTTAAAAACAGCTGAGTATTGTAATAGGCATCTATAGTCCCAGCTACTTGGGAGGCTGAGACAAGAGAATCATTTAAATCCAAGAATTTGAGGTTGCTATGAGCTAAGATGCCATGGCACCCTACCGAGGGTGACAAAGTGAAACTATCTCAAAAACAACAAAAAAAGAGCAATCAGAATAGAGAGAGCTCTTGAAAAGTAAAAGTGATAAACAAATAAATATTAAGATAGGCCAGGAGTGGTGGCTTACATCTATAATCCCAGCACTTTGGGGCTCGGCGCCTGTGGCTCAACGGGCTAAGGCACCAGCCACGTACACCTGAGCTGGTGGGTTCGAATCCAGCCCGGGCCCGCCAAATAACAATGACGGCTGCAACCAAAACATGGCTGGCGTTGTGGCAGGCGCCTGTAGTCCCAGCTACTTGGGAGGCGGAGGCAAGACACTCGCTTGAGCCCAGGAATTGGAGGTTGCTGTGAGCTGTGATGCCACAGCACTCTATCCAGGGGTGACAGCTTGAGGCTCTGTCTCAAAAAAAAAAAAAAATCCTAGCACTTTGGGAGGCCAAGGCAGGTAGATCACCAAAGCTCAGGAATTCAAGACCAGCTTCTAAAAATAAAGAAAAACTAGCCAGGTGTTGTGGTGGGCACCTATAATCCCAGCTACTTGGGAGGCTGAGACAAGAAGACTGCGTGAGCCCAAGAGTTTGAGGTTGATGTGAGCTATGATGCCACAGCACTCTACTGAAGGCAACGAAGTGAGACTGTCTCAAAAAAAAAAAAAGTCAGAAGATAAGAACAAAGAAGCCATGAGAAAAACATAAGTTTTAAAGAATCAACTCAGGAAATACAACTTCTCATGTTTAAAGTTCCAGAAAAATTGAACAGAGAAAACAGAAGTAGGATGTTAATAGAGAGATTGGAAGAAGGTGTGCCCCTAAATAATGCACAAAACAAGTCTTATATCAAGGCATATTGTTACAAAATTCCACAATACCAAAGATAAAAAGATGCTAAAAATTTTTTCGTCAGAAGAAAAAGTAACCATATCCAAAAGGAATGAGAGGCCGGGCATGGTGGTTCACGCCTGTAATCCTAGCACTCTAGAAGGCCGAGGCAGGTGGACTGCCTGAGCTCACAAGTTCGAGACCAGCCTGGGCAAGAGCGAGACCCCCCATCTCTAAAAATAGACAGGCATTGTGGCAGGTGCCTCTAGTCCCAGCTAGTAGGGAGGCTGAGGCAAGACTATCATTTAAGCCCAAGAATTTGAGGTTGTTGTGAGACACTATCACACCACAGCACTCTACCAAGGACAACAAAGTGAGAATCTGTCTCCAAAAAAAAAAAAAAAACATGGACTGAGAAACATGATTGCAATATGTAATCCTTCATTGGACTCTGGATTAAGGAATAAAAAATGAAATTTTTTTTTTTTTTTTTTAAGAGACAGAGTCTTACTTTGTCACCCTCAGTAGAATGCCATGGCGTCACAGCTCACAGCAACCTCTAGCTCTTGGCAGTAGACGATTTTCTTGCCTCAGCCTCTGGAGTAGCTGGGACTACAGGAGCTTGCCACAACGCCTGGCTATTTTTTTGTTGCAGTTTGGCCGGGACCAGGTTCAAACCTGCCACCCTCAGTATATGGGGCTGGCACCCTACCCATTGAGCCACAGGCACTGCCCAAAATGAAACATCTATAAAGGACTGTAGACAACTAGGGAAATCTAAATACAGACAGACTATAAATTAGATATTAGTATTATATCTATGTTAAGTTTCTTTAGGATGAAAATTCTATTGAGATTATGTAGAAGAATGTTCCTGTTCGTCAATGATACTTCCTGTTGAATACTTCCTGTTGAAGTATTTAAGGGTAAACAATCACTGTGGATGTCCTTTACTCTCAAATTACTCTAGCAAAAGAAAAAACTTTGTATCTCTATTAAGACATAAAACATATGTGATAAATAAAATCTGCTCTAAATCTGATTTATGGCATATTATCCTGCCAGACCCACAAGTAGCTTCCAAGCTGACCTGCTAGACACAGAAAACCACAGGAGTATTAAACTCTGACTTCTTGTTGCAAGATAAGACCTAACTAACTCCATCAGGAGCACATGTATTTGTAGCTACGGCAAAGTTATATGAAACTAAAACCTGGATAAAGTCACCATCGTAAGAGAACAATATCTAAATAAATTACACCTAGCCAGCCATGACATTAACTTGCCATTAGTCATTACTTACGTCCTTTTTTTTTTTTCTTTTTTTGAGACAGAGTCTCACTATGCCGCCCTCAGTAGAGTGCCGTGGCATCACAGCTCACAGCAACCTCAAACTCTCAGGTTTAAGCGATTCTGTTGCCTCAATCTCCCAAGTAGCTGGAACTACAGGCATCTGCCACAACACGTGGCTATTTTCTTGTTGCAGTTGTTATTGTTGTTTGGCTGGCCCAGGCGGGGCTCAAACCTGTCAACCTCAGTGTATGTGGCTGGCTCCCACAACCACTGTGCTACGGGCACCAAGCCTTACTTACGTCTTGAAACATTTTGTTCTCTTGTTTTAATCTAGCTTCTTTATTGTCTGAGAGTTTGTAAGCATTCTCAAATGCTTCTTCTAAATCCTGCAGTCTAGACTTTAGTCGAATGATCGTATTGTCTTTTTCTTTATTACTTGTTCTCATTTCCTCAATTCGTTCCTGCAAAATTTTGGAGGCACTGCTGGCTGCACAGAAGCGTTCTCTCAAATCATTCTAAAAATAAAGAAAAACATCATAAACTATGTTAAATGAAATATTCATGCCTCAATAATGTTGGCAACTATTAGCATTAAAATATAAAATAAAATACACAAATGGAAGCGAACCAATTTAATGTTTTGTTATATCCTAGGCTAGAGAGTCTAGAAAGGATCATTCTACTAGAATAACAGCTCCGTGAAATTATCACAGGCAGACAGAAAGTTGACGACCAGGCACAGTGGCTGATGCCTGTAATCCTAGTATTCTGGGAGGCCCAGGAGGGTAGATTGTTTAAGCTCCAGAGTTCGAGATCAGCCTGAACTGGAGCGAAACCTTGTCTCTAAAAAATAGTCAAGTGTTGTAGTGAGGGCCTATAGTCCCAGCTACTTGGAGCTGAGACCAGAGAATCGCTTGATCCCAAGAGTTTGAGTGTGCTGTGTGCTGGGATGCTGAGGCACTCTACCAAGGGTGACAAAGTGACACTCTGTCCAAAAAAGACAGATATTAAAAATTAAACTTGTAAACATGGACTTTGAGAAATTAACCCTTTAAAAGACTATATTTTACACCAAAAGTTTGGGAATAACATGAGTCATAAAGATCTTTGTTCAAGGGGCGGCACCTGTGGCTCAATGAGTAGGGCGCCAGCCCCATATACCAGAAATGGCAGGTTCCAACCCGGCCCCGGCCAAAAACTGCAAAAAAAAATCTTTGTTCAAGTACTCTGAGAGGCTGAGAAGGGAGGATTGTTTGAGCTCAGGGGCTCAAGACCAGCCTGAACAAGAGTGAGACCCTGTCACTACTAAAAACGGAAAAATTATCTGGGCATTGTGGTGGGTTCCTGTATTCCCAGTACTCAAGACACTGAGGCAAGAGGACTGTTGAAGCCTAAGAGTTTGATGCTGCTATAAGCTAAAATGCCATAGCACTCTACCCACAATGACAAAGTGAGACTGACTCAGAATCCTCAAAGAATTCAAATTAGACCATCATTTGATCCTGTGATTCCATTAGGATCTTACATTCCTAACCTAGATGGAATTGAAACACATTCTTCTCGGTAGAGTATCACAAGAATGGAAAAGCAAGTATCCAACATACTCAATACTGATATGAAGTCAGAGAATCTAATACATGCCCAGATAAGAGAAAAACTCAATTCAATTAAAGTTGAGGGAAGGGGGACAGAGGAGGAGTATCAGGGTGTTCCCACTTAATGGGCACAGTGTAATGATATATGGCACACCTCTTGCGTATGGGATACAACTACAAGAGGGACTCTACCTAACAAATGCAAATATTGATACCTAGTTGTTTGAACCCTCACACTAATCTGAAATTTTAAAATAAAATCTTTGTTCGAAATGAAAAAAAAAAAGTTATGTGGAGAAGAATAAAACTTGAAACATGAGGCTCAGTGCCTGTGGCTCAAGCGGCTAAGGCACCAGCCACATACACCTGAGCTGGCGGGTTTTAATCCAGCCCAGGCCCACCAAACGACAATGACAGCTGCAACCAGGTGTTGTAGAGGGAACCTGTAGTCCCAGCTACTTGGAAGGCGGAGGCAGGAGAATCACTTGAGCCTAGGAGTTGGGGGTTGCTGTGAGCTGTGATGCCATGGCACTCTACCCAGGGCGACAGCTTGAGGCTCTGTCTCAAAAAAAAACCAAAAAACAAAAACTTGAAACATGAAAAAAGTAACGTAAGAATAAAAGTCTGGCCAGGAACAGTGACTCACACCTGTAACCCTAACACTCTGGGAGGCCGAGGCAGGTGGATTGCCTGAGCTCACTGGTTCAAGACCAGCCTGAACAAGAGCAAGACCTTGTCTCTAAAAATAGCTGGGCATTGTGGTGGGCACCTGTAGTCCCAGCTACTCAGGAGGCTGAGGCAAGAGAATCACTTGAGCCCAAGAGTTTGAGGTTGCTATGAGCTATAACACCACAGTATTATACCAGGGGCAAAAAAGTGAGACTCTGTCTCAAAAAAAAAAAGAATAGAAGTTTATGTACTCCTATTTATATATGCAAGAAAATGAAAAACACACGCACTGAAACATTCATAGCAGGTATCAGTCATAATAGCCAAAAAGTTGGAACAACCCAAACATCTATCACCTGGTAAATAAAATGTGGTCTACCAGGCGGCGCCTGTGACTCATTGAGTAGGGCACCAGCCCCATACACCAAAAGTGATAGGTTCAAACCCAGCCTCAGCCCAACTGCAAAAAAACAGAAAAATAGCCGGGCATTGTGGCAGGCACCTGTAGTCCCAGCTACTAGGGAGGCTGAGGCAAGAGAATCGCCTAAACCCAGAACCCAGGAGTTGAAGGTTGCTGTGAGCTATGTGATGCCATGGCACTCTACCAAGGGTGATAAAGTGAGACTCTGTCTCTACAAAAAAAAAAAAAAAAAATGTGATCTACCTTGCAATGAAATATTAGTTAACCATAAAAAAACAATGAAACAGTGACGTAGGCAACATGGACAAACCTTGAAAACATTATGCTAAGTGAAAGAAGACCAACATGGAAGACTACAAAATGCATGACTCCATTTATATCAATGTCCAGAATAGGCACATCCACAGAGACAAAGCAGAGTGGTTGTTAGGGGCTGCGGGGAGAGAGTATGTGGAGGGATGGCTAAGGGGTGTGAATTTCTTTCTTTTTTTTTTTTTTTTTTTGTAGAGACAGAGTCTCACTTTATCGCCCTCGGTAGAGTGCCGTGGCATTACACAGCTCACAGCAACCTCCAACTCCTGGGCTTAGGCGATTCTCTTGCCTCAGCCTCCCGAGTAGCTGGGACCATAAGCGCCCGCCACAATGCCCGGCTATTTTTCTGTTTTGCAGTTCAGCAGAGGCTGGGTTTGAACCCGCCACCTTCGGGACATGGGGCCAGCGCCCTACTCAATGTGCCACAGGCACCACCCGGGTGTGAGTTTCTTGATGACTAAGGAAAACATCCTAAGATTGATGGTGGTGATGGCTGCACAACTCCAAATATACAAAAAAAAAAAACACTAAATTGTACACTTTAAAAGGGTGAGTTTTATGGCATGCAAATTACATCCCAGTTAGAAAAATAAATTTATAAAAGGATAAAAATTAAAGTATACAAAGCCAGCAGCATTGAAAATATAAACTTAATGAGACTTCCTTAAAAAGACAAACACATAACCAATGTTATAAAGGTATTATTTGTCTCTCCAGTTCAGTCAAAAAAAGGCTTTTTAACTTTAAGTCACTAAAACCATTATTAAAAACAATGTACTCACCACTTCTATTTCCAGTAAGTTATTCTTATTTTCAAGTGTTCTCACGTGACTAGTAGCTTCATTCAAAGCACTATCTAACTGGGCACATCTAAAAACCATAAATTTAAAAGTTATAATTAGAAGAAAAAAATGATCTACCTTAAAAATATCAGATAAATCTAACTGATGTCTACATATTATATAAAACAATTTCTCTAAAGTTAGCTGTTTTAGTAGAATATGAGGCTGTCCAGAAAGTATACAGCCATGGTTCATACTATCTAGAGAAAATAAAAGGCGAAAATAATGACATGAAAAGATCTTTTAAAAAAGTAAGTGCAGAAAAACAAGCTATGAACAGATATTTAAACACCCATATTCATAGCAGCCATATTGACAATAGCTAAAAGGTGGAAGCAACCAAAATGTTCAACAGATAAACAGGTAAGTAAAATGTGGTATATATAAAATGAATTGAGCCTTTTTTTTGCACACAGAATCTCACTTAGTCGCCCTTGGCAGAGTGCCATGGCATCAGAGCTCACAGCAACCTCAAACTCCTGGGCTCAAGGGAATCTCTTGCCTCAGCCTCCCAAGTAGCTGAGACTACAGGCACTAGCCACAAACCCGGCTATTTTTAGAGCTGGGGCCTTACTCTGGCTCCAGCTGGTCTCAAACCTGTGAGCTCAGGCAATCCACCTGCCTTGGCCCCCAGAGTGCTAGGATTATAGGCGAGAGCTACACGGCCCAACCTGCATTGAGTCATAAAACAGGAAATTCTGATGCATGCTAAAACACAGACGGACCTTGAAGACATTATACTAAGTGAAATAAGCTAGTCACAAGAAGATAAATACTGAGTCTACTTATGTGAGTAGTCAAATCCATAGACACAGAAAAAAATAGAATGGCGGCTGGATCTGAGGATGAGAATAATGAGAAAAGTTTTGCAAGATAAAGAAATGCTGGCTTAGCACCTGTAGCTCAAGCAGCTAAGGCACCAGCCACATACATCAGAGCTGGCAGGTTCAAATCCAGCCCAGGCTTGCCAAATAACAATGACAACTACAACCAAAAAATAGCTGGGCATTGTGGGGGCACCTGTAGTCCCAGTTACTTAGGAGGCTGAGGTAAGAGAACCACTTAAGCCCAAGAGTTGGAGATTGCTGTGAGCTGTGATGCCATGGCAGTCCACCCAGGGCAACTGCTTGAGGTTCTGTCTCAAAAAAAAAAAAAGAAAAAAAGATGAAGTGCTTAAGATGGATGGTGATAATGGTTATACAATGTGAATATACTTTAGTCACTGAATAGTACACTTAAAATAGTTAAAATGGTAAGTTTTCTGTTAATGCATATTTTATATATATATATTTTTTTTTTGAGACAGAGCCTCAAGCTGACACCCTGGATCGCGTGATATGGCATCACAGCTCACAGCAACCTCCAATTCCTGGGCTAGAGAGAGTCTCCTACCTCTGCTTCCCAAGTAGCTGGGACTACAGGCGCCCGCCACAATGCCCAGCCATTTTTTGGTTGCAGCTGTCACTGTTGTTTGGTGGGCCTGGGCTGGATTCGAACCCACCAGCTCAGGTGTACGTGGCTGGTGCCTTAGCCCGCTGAGCCACAGGCGCCGAGCCTATTTTATAATTTTTTGAGACACAGTCCTGCTCTGTGGCCTGGGCTAGAGAGTAGTGGCACCAACATAGCTTATTGCAACCTCAACCCACTGGGCTCAAGCATCTTCCTGCCTCAGCCTCCCAAGTAGCTATGACTACAGGTGAGTTGCTGTTTCTGTTTTTGGTAGAAATAAGGTCTCCCTCTTGCTCAGACTGGTCTCAAATCCTAAATTCAAAATTCAACCAATCCTCCTGCCTCAGCCTACCAGAGTGCTAGGATTACAAGCATGAGCCACTAAGCTGACTCATATTTTACAATTTGCTATTAAAATTTTAACATATAGAAGACTACATAAAATAGCTTGATCTTAGTTATGAAAAAAATCTATATATACATATATGCATTATGCTTTCTGGAAGGATGTAAAAAATTAAGTTTAGGGCTCGGCGCCTGTGGCTCAACGGGCTAAGGCGCCAGCCACGTACATCTGAGCTGGCGAGTTCGAATCCAGCCTGGGCCCGCCAAACAACAATGATGGCTGTAACCAAAAAATGGCCGGGCATTGTGGCGGGCGCCTATAGTCCCAGCTACTTGGGAGGCGGAGGCAGGAGACTCACTTGAGCCCAGGAATTGGAGGTTGCTGTGAGCTGCGACACCACAGCACTCTATCCAGGGTGACAGCTTGAGGCTCTGTCTCAAAAAAAAAAAAAAAAAAATTAAGTTTAGGATGTGAAAAACAGAGATTGGATAGAGAGACTTACATTATGTGTGTGAGACTACGTCTCACTGTCACCCAGACTGTCATGATCATCATAGCTCACTATAACCTCAAATTCTGGAGCTCAAGCGAACTTCTTGCCTTAGCTTCCCCAAGTAGCTGTGACTACCATAGCATGTGCTATCACACCCAGCTAATTTTTCTGTTTTTGTAGAGACAGGGTCTCCTTATGTTGCTCAATTTGGTCTCAAATGCTTAACCTTAAGTGATCCTCCTTCCTTAGGCTCCCAAAGTGCTAGGATTATATGCATGGGCCACCACAGCCAGACAGACTCTTTTTTTTGTTTGTTTGTTTTTACTCTTTTTTTTTTTTTTTTAATAAGATAACTGCCTCCACAAGTTCACGAGAACTATAATATTTTAAAGTTATACACGTCTGGGCTTAAGAAAAAAAAAGAGTTATAGACTTATTAGAGATTCTGTAGTACTAATCCTCCTATAAATGCCATTATTCCACATATACAAAATCTGCTCAATGGTAAAAATACTTTGGCAGACATGTCTTTGTGTTAAAATTTCAAATTCAAACTACATTTTCAAAGTGTTTCATTATTATTTTATACTTTTGTAAGAATCATACCTTCAGATGGAGAAACACTAACTTTAAGTTAAATTAATGTTTTACCTGTCCACAAGAATTTGATTGGTTTTCTTCCAATCTTCAACTGTAGAAATTTCTTTTGCCTCCATCTTCTGCTTCAAACTACTTATTTCTGATTCATAGTAAGCTCGAAGATCTGCTATATGCCGAGCATGCTTTTCCTTCAGATTCTGCCTAATCCTATTGGTGAGAAGTAAAAATAAATTTTACATATATATATGAAAAGTATATCTTTCTTTATCCCATAATAGAAACCAAGAACACATAGGGCCAGGCGCAATGGCTCACACTTGGAAGGCCAAGGTGGGCAGATTGCCTGAGCTCACAGGTTCTAGACCAGTCTGAGCCAGAACGAGATCTTGTCTCTAAAAATAGCCAGATGTACGTGGTGCGGAGGCATCATCCGTCAGCTACACTAGTTACACAGGCAGCGCCTGTCTTAGTGCGCTAACCACACAGGGCTCATTCTCAGTGCAGCTGCTAAAAAAAAAAATAGCCGGATGTTGTGGCAGGCACTTGTAGTCCCAGCTACTTGGGACGCTGAGGCAAGAGACTCGCTTGAGCCCAGGAGTTTGAGGTTGCTGTGGGGTATGATGCCACAGCATTCTACTGAGGGTGACAAAGTGAGAATCTGCCTCAAAAAAAAAAAAAAAAGAAACCTTGGGTGGCCCTGTGGCTCAAGGAGTAGGGCGCCGGCCCCATATCTCAGAGGTAGCGAGTTCAAACCCAGCCCTGGCCAAAAACTGCAAAAAAAAAAAAAAAAGAAACCAAGAACACAATAACTCTCATAAGTAAAAATATAGTGTTTTTCCTTTGCACACCAACAAACTATATAAAAGATCAATATACAAAAAGTTGACAAAGTAAAAGATTAATTTTTATATGCTCAATCTTAAAATGCTATCTCTAAGATTTTAGACATTACTGAAGTTCAATAAAAATTATTTCACCATTCAGACATCACAGAAAATCTTTTACTGTTACAAGCTATTCATTGAAATACATACTTAGACAATATCACAGGATCTTCCAAGGAAGTCAGTGCAATGCACTCTGGGACACTGTTGGCTGTACCTGGAAGCTGGGACTGACCAACTGAGGCTGAAGGTACCATGACAGTGTTTTCTTCATCTACAGTGTTGACTGAGACATCATTGCTAGTAATAGTATATACAGAAGGAAATGTGGAATTGGTCCTACTTTCATTTTGGAATGTATGATTTTTCCAAGAGTCCATCGGTGAAGCTTTTGTATTTGAAGGATATTTTGGGAATCCAGATAACTGAGAAGCAATATTACTTGCTTGTGAAAATGAGTCTATGTCAGAGTGACTAGACATACTAGGTTCTAGAACAGAGTCTGGTGAAAAGGATATTCTGTCATCAAGGGCATTCAAAAAGTCATGCGGTTGAATCCTAGAAATCTGCTGACTTGGCTTCATATGTAACGATGGATCTAGAGTCAGTACCTAAAAATAAGACAGACAATAGTAAGGGCTTACCCTTAGTACCTATTTTTTGTTTTGCTTGTTTTGCTTTAGGTCTCCTAGGGAAAATAAAGCTTAAAATAAAAGTTAGAGTCAGGAAGCATCGGTCATTTTCACTCAGCAGAACGTTGACAACTTTACCTCTGGAGGATGATTTGGATTGGAAGCAGAAGTGAGATTCCTCTCAGGTAACTGCTTGTTTTCCCTTTGTTTTTTATGATAAATATCCTTCAGTGATGGTAGCTTCATCTCATTACTAGTATTAGACTTAAAAATATGAAACAAAATCATTTAAAAGGTATTATCAACAATGGAAAAATTCGACTGACATCAATATCAGTACCACAAAAACATTTTTTGAGAAATTTTAAATAAACTGAAAATCTAGACTGTCAGATTTATAATACAAGTTTGGAAGTCATTACCTGTTATTAAGAGTCTCCTTCAGAATGAAAATACTTCCCTATCTCCTACAAATGAACATTAAAGGGATAATTTGACGGTAATTATTTAGCAGCCTATAATTACACTTTTAAACAATAAAATCACTGGTAATCTCCCCACCCAAAATAAAAACCAAGTTTTGGGATATGGAAAGACTTCATGATGAATGATGAAGCAGGATGAAAAAACTTCTGGCTAAATTAATTTGACGTGACTTAGGGATAAGTATCAAGAGGTAGAGTTTCTCATCTATGTAGTTACGGACATGTTTTTTTCTTAAGGAGTTGGCAGACAAAAAGGTGTTAAAAGAAGTTATTCAATAAAAACAAGCCCCTTTTTTCATTAGCAAAATAAGAAACTATGATCCTATTTTCTTTTCCCAGATAGGGTCTTGCTGTGTTGCCCAGACTGGAGTGCAGTGGTATGATCAAAGCTCACTGCTTAAACTTCTGGGCTCAAGTGATCCTCCTCCTGGCTTGGCTTCTTAGTTAAGACCACAGGCATGTGCCACTACGCTCATCTAATTTTTTTTTTTTTTTTTTTTTTGAGACAGAGTTTCACTTTGTTGCCCTTGGTAGAGTGCTGTGGCATCAGCAACCTCCAACTCCTGGGCTTAAGCAATTCTCTTGCCTCAGCCTCCCAAGTAGCTGGGACTACAGGCGCCCGACACAACACCCAGTTATTTTTTTGTTTTGCAGTTCGGCCGAGGCCGGGTTTGAACCCACCACCCTCGGTATATGGGGCCAGCGCCCTGCTCGCTGAGCCACAGGTGCCACCATTTTTTTTCTTTTTTGAGACAGTCTCAAGCTGTTGCCCTGGGTAGAGTGCTGTGGCGTCAGAGCTCATAGCAACCTCAAACTCTTGGACTTAAGCAATTCTCTTGCTTCAGCCTCCCAAGTAGCTGGAACTATAGGCACACACCACAATGCCCAACTATTTTTTTGTAGTTATTGTTGTAGTTGTCATTGTTGTTTGGCAGGACCGGGCTGGATTTGAACCCGCCACTCCGGTGTATGTGGCTGGCGCCCTAGCCGCTTGAGCTATAGCCACCCACACCAATGGGGTATCATTTTTGCTCATACTGGTCTGGAACTCCTGAGCTCAGATGATCAACCCACCTTGGCCTCCCAGAGTGCTAGGATTACAGATGTGAGCCACCATGCCCAGCCAAAAGGTACCAATTTTCACCAGTTCTATGTTTTCTTTTCATTTTTTAACATCTCTGAAGTGAGGATACCTCTTATAATTAATGGCAGACAATCCTGGAGACTACAATGGAACACCTAAGAGCCAATATTTAAGAAAAGGGTGAGTCAGACATGTTGGCAGCAATCTTCCTCTGGGAGTCAAAAGTAGGCCAGTCCTACACAAATACTAAGCCAGGTAAAATCTCTTTTTTGTTCTTTTTTAAAAAAATACTGGTTTCGGTGGCACCTGTGGCTCATCGAGTAGGGCGCCGGCCCCATATACCGAGGGTGGCGGGTTCAAACCCGGCCCTGACCAAACTGCAAAACAGAAAAATAGCTGGGTGTTGTGGTGGGCGCCTGTAGTCCCAGCTACTCGGGAGGCTGAGGCAAGAGAATCGCCTAAGCTCAGGAATTGGAGGTTGCTATGAGCTGTGTGACACCACGACACTCTACCAAGGGCAATAAAATGAGACGCTGTCTCTACAAAAAAAATATGTATATATATACTGGGCCAACCACAGTGACTCACATCTGTAATTCTAGTACTCTATGAGGTTGAGGTGGGAGGATTGCTTGAGCTCAAGAGTTTGAGACCAGCCTGAGCAAGAGAGAGACCTCAACTCTACTAAAATTAGAATAATTAGCCGGGCAAGGTAGTGTGCGCCTATAGTCCTAGCTACTCAGGAGGCTGAGGTGGGAGGATTACTTGAGCTCAGAAGTTCAAAATTACATTGAGCTATGATATACCACTGCAGTCCAGCCTGGGGAGACAGAGCAAGACCTCATCTCTTAAAAAAAAAAGAGTGCAAACACAATGAACATTCCTAAAACCTTCCAGACTTTCTGTAAGAAGTGTAGCAAATACCAGCCCCACAAAGTGACATGGTACAAAAAGGGCAAAGACTCTCTGTATGGCTAGGGAAAGTGGCATCATGACAGAAAGCAGAGTGGCAATGGTGGGCAGACTAAGCCGATTGTCCAAAAGCTAAAACTACAAAGATTGTGCTTAGGTTTGAGTGTGTGGAGTCCAACTACAGACCTAAGAGAATGCTAACTATTAAGAGATGCAAGTGGCTTGGTACCCGCAGCAGTGGTTACGGCACCAGGCTGGCGGTTTCGAACCCAGTCCTGGCCAGCTAAACAACAACAACTGCAACAAAAAATAGCCAGGTATTATGGCGGGTGCCTGTAGTCCCAGCTACTTGGGAGCTTCTCTCTGCTGAGGCAAGAGAATCACTTAAGCCCAAGAGTTTGAGGTTGCTGTGAGCTGTGATGCCACAGCACTCTACTCTGGGCGACAGCTTGAGACTCTGTCTCAAAATTTAAAAAAAAAGACACCATGTCTGAGCTCAAGAGTTTGAGGTTGCTGTGAGCTATGATGCGATGGCACTCTACTGAGGGTGACAGAGTGAGACTCTGTCTCAATTAAAAAAAAAAAAAGACACCAATGCTCCTGGTGGCCTGGAGGAAGATAATATGTGAAAAAACACAGAAACCAACCAACACTGAGTTGAAAAGAGAGAAATGTAAGCCTCTCAGGAGGAAGTATGAACTACTCTTACTTCACTTATGTCTTGCCTTTTAAAGTATGTAGAAGAGCTGGCCGCAGTGGCTCATGCCTATAATCCTAGCACTCTAGAAGGCTGAGGCAGGTAGATTGCTTGAGCTCAGGAGTTCAAGACCAGCCTGAGCAAGAGCAAGAGCCCATCTCTACAAAAACAGAAAAAATAGCTGGGCCCAGTGGCACATGCCTATAGTCCCAGCTCCTCAGGAGGCTAAGGCAAAAAGATTGCTCAAGCCCAAGAGTTTAAGGTTGCTATGAGCTATTATGCCAGTGCACTCTACCCAGGGCAACAGAGTGAGATTCTGTCTCAAAAAATAAATAAATAAATAAAATATGGATAAGATATATATGACAGAGCTATGATGCCAGGGCATTCTACCAGGGGCAAAAAAGTGAGACTCCCTCAAAAAAAAAAATGTCTATGACAAAAAAAACTAAGCTTAAAAGCTTTTCCCATAAGAACAAAGTAAAAATTCTCAAGTGGTAAGACAGCATTATATCATCTTAATTTGCAAATTTCTTTCATTGGTAGAACATGAAATGGGAAGCTTTAAAATTGATGGCACCTTAGACTCAGCAAATGCAGTGTCAACTTACTGGTGCTGAAGTACCAGTGAGCACTGCAATAGCAAACCCTGCTAGGCTTTCCATGCCCCCACCAACCTCACCTCCCTCCACTTCATTTCTTTTTGTGTTCCTCCCTTTAAATATGGAATACCGGTTTCTGTCACTCTCCAGTACTCTGATGTATATATTGGTGTCCTCTCTGTCCCACCTATCTGTCCATGTCACTTTTTTTTTTATTATTATTAAATCATAGCTGTGTACGTTAGTGCAATCAAGGGGTACAATGTGCTGGTTTCATATACAATCTGAAATATTTTCATCAAACTGTTTAACATAGCCTTCATGGCATTTTCTTAGTTATTATATGAAGACATTTGTATTCTGCATTTAGTAAGTTTTGCCTGTACTCTTCTAAGACGCACCGTAGGTGTGGCCCACCAATTACCCTCCCTCCACCCATCCTCCCCCCTCCTCTCCCCTCCTCATGTCACTTACTTTTACATGTCTTATGATTACTTTGTATCTCCCCTTCCCCCAACCTATCCTCTCTCATTACCTGATCAAAATACAGAAATGAAATATGCACATTGATACTCATCCTGAACAGTTTTATTTCTCTGCTCTGATACTTTACAAAGTTTTCTTGCTCAAAGAAAATTAATACAACAAATTAAATTGCTCACTATTATGGTACAAACGGATCCGTGAGATGGGTAACAGGATGAAAAATATAAACTAGGTCTGGAAAAAGAGAAGAAGTTAAAATCTGAGAACCTACTATATATAAATTAGTAGGCACAAACCATGTCATTTCATAAAACACAAACTAATATTTTAAACTTTAATTTTTAATTAGTTTTCTAAAGGAAATAAACAGTTTTCCTAAGGGAAATTCCCTATAGGGAATAAGTGACAGAGACAGAACTTAAAAACAGGTTAAGTATGATTCTAAAGCCAATGCTTTTTCCAGTATTTCAGAAGTTGAAAAATATGAAATTTATGATGGAGTACTTAATAATTATAAAATTCAAATACACACAAACACAATGTGTGTTTGAGTTACCTGGCTTGGTGACATATCTGTGGAGGGTAATGGTACAAATGTCTTCTCTAAGGTTTCAGGCAAAGAGTGATAAGCATCCTTCTCCTCTAGTTTCCAGTAAGTCAGTCCTAAGGTACATGAGCACACAGAATAGAAGTGTGAGAACAGAGAACAAAATTGCTTTCTGAAACAACTTACGTCTACCTAAAGAAAATTAAATATGGAAAAAACCTGCTTTTTGGCTGTTTGGTTAAACAAGTTGAATGTTGATGGAAAAAGAGTCACATGAATACTTTGCCATGTCAGAGTCCCAACTTGATGCTAACATTTAAAACTGAGATATTATTAAAAAGTGAATCAGGGCGGCACCTGTGGCTCATCGAGTAGGGTACCGGCTCCATATACTGAAGATGGCGGGTTCAAACCCAGCCTTGGGCTGAACTGCAAAACAAAAATAGCCAGGCGTTGTGGCGGGCGCCTGTAGTTCCAGCTACTTGGGAGGCTGAGGCAAGAGAATCGCCTAAGCCCAGGAGTTGGAGGTTGCTGTGAGCTGTGTGACACCACGACACTCTACTAAGGGTGATAAAGTGAGACTCTGTCTCTACAAAAAAAAAAAAAAAAAAAAATGAATTAGTATGATTTAAAATATGTTTGTTGGCTCGGCGCCTGTGGCTCAGCGGGCTAAGGCGCCAGCCACGTACACCTGAGCTGGCGGGTTCAAATCCAGCCCTGGCCTGCCAAACAACGACAGCTCCAACCAAAAAATGGCCGGGCATTGTGGCGGGTGCCTGTAGTCCCAGCTACTTGGGAGGCGGAGGCAGGAGACTCGCTTGAGCCCTGGAATTGGAGGTTGCTGTGAGCTGTGACGCCACGGCATTCTATCCAGGGTGA
>CAUYRH010097379.1:0-11439 GCA_963574655.1 Perodicticus potto
CCCGCCAAGCAACAAAGGTGGCTGCAACCAAAAAACGGCCAGGCGTTGTGGTGAGCGCCTGTAGTCCCAGCTACTTGGGAGGCAGAGGCAGGAGACTCGCTCGTGCCCAGGAATTGGAGGTTGCTGTGAGCTGTGATGCCATGGCACTCTATCCAGGGTGACAACTTGAGGCTCTGTCTTAAAAAAAAAAAAAAAAAAAGAATAGCATCTATCAATTATTAACACCACTTTGAAAAAGGAATAGTCAATATGCATAAAAATATTAGTTTTACCCAACTTCAGAAATCCTCTCTTTATAAGCTTAGTTCCTTGTAATACTTCACAGACTCTTTATTTTGAATAAGACTCTTTATTATGTTATTAATTTTCCTGTTTACAACAAAACATTACTCTCTTGTCTTTAAGCCAGCTCCATGAACATCATTTAGCCTAGTTTTTTAACTGCCAAATATTTTACATTGAGACATCAGTAGTATCTCTGGTTCTGAGTTGGACAATGTAGTTTTTTAAAGTCCAGTAAAATACACCTTCATCATAGACTGTGGAAGACACAAATATTTGTCAAATTTTTACTATCAAAAGTCTGAATACCTAATGAAGTTTATAAGGAAACTATAAACAAAAAAGAGCTACTTTTTGACCACTGGAAATCCTAATTAACCACATAACTTTAAAATGTCTGATAAGATTCATATAGTGATTTAAAGGCCATGAAGGCTATGTTAAATAGTTTAATGAAAATATTTTAGATTGTATATAAAGTCAGCACATTGTGCCCCATGATTGCACCAATGTACACAATTATGACTTAATAAAAATTAAAAAAAAAAAGAAAAGTAACATCAAATTGTGCTTCAAACAGGAGGACAAGACAAAGGCATAAATAAATGATATCAAGACAGTAAAAAAGGGACATTAAAAGTAAGAAGTGAACTGAGTTAGTAAACAACATCTATTTCCTTGCTCTCTCTGCTGAGAGGGTCTAAATGTAATAATACTGTAGTATCACCAAGCATGGTCAGCACCCAGATTTTGGTTTCTAATTCCATTCTTTAATAAAAGGAATCAGTGCTCCTTGGAGAAATGGCTGTTTCTAGGACTGGGGTAAAGAATATATAAAATGAGATTGGAGCAGCTCACAGAGCCAAAAAGTAAAGAAGAGGTCAATAAATAGAAGGCGGGGAGCATGGCAAAAGGACAGAGGAACAGAGAAAAAGAGCCCACGATTGCTGAAGATGGTTCATGGCAACAACAAAATAGATGACAGCATACTTTATTATAACCCAAGGTACGAAATAAATACTCTTGGGTCCATCCTGCCGTGAACAAGTAATTTAATAAACAAATAAACGGGGAAGAGGCACATCTCCCATACTCCTGTGAGAGCTGTGGTTAGTGACTTGCTTCAAAGAGAAGAATATGAGAAGAGGGGGAAACAGTGACTGCACAGTAGAGAAACCTGACAAACACTACCTCATCTAGGTGACCAAGGCCAACATCCACAGTGACGAGCCAAGTCAACTACCCCTGACAGTTTGTGAACAGATGCTTTGTGCCACTGAGGTCTTTCTCCCCCAAACTAATAACCCCAGTCTCATCATGAGAAAAACATCAGCTAAACCTCATTTGAGGGACATTTCGCAAAATAGTTGGCCAACACTCATCAAAACCGTCAAGGTCATCAAAAATAAGGAAAGCCTGAGGAACTATCAAACAGGAGGAGGCTAACAAGATGTGGCAACTAAACATACCAAGATGTCTTGAATGGGAACCTGGAACAGTAAAAGAACCTTAGGGGAAAGTTAGAAAAATCCAAATAAACTGTGGAGATTAGTTCATTAGTATTGCACCAACGTTGGCTCCTTAGCTGTGGCACTAATGTAAGATGCTAGTAACAGGGAAAACTGGATGATGGATGATACAAGACTTCTGTGTACAATCAGTGCAACTTGCCTATAAATCTAAAGCTATTCTAAAATTAAAAAGTTGGTTTTTTCAAAAATAATAGGTAAAAAGGGGTAAGAAACAAGGTATAGGCATAGAATTATATATCTAAATTAAGTGTCTAAAAAAAAAAAAGTACCTAAAAATTGAGCATCCTCTAGACCTGTTTTTATGTTACTTTTTTTTTTTTTTTTTTTTTTTTTTTTTTTTTTTTTTTTGCGGTTTTTGGCCGGGGCTGGGTTTGAACCCACCACCTCCAGCATACGGGACCAGCGCCCTACTCCTTTCAACCACAGGTGCCGCCTTTATGTTACTTTTGATGTATCTCAGCAGGCTAGAAAAGATGCATGAGGGAGTTAAACTGGCCTGGACATAGGGCAGGCTTTTAAACTTTTGATCATATTGCAAAATGAACAATAGTGAACAGATACTTTTTTTAATACTTGACTTCTCATATAACCTCCTTTTGCAAACTACTCCCAGGAATTACTTCCCAGGAAGTTTTCAGTTAAGAAAACCTACTTTCCACATGTGCTCACATGGGACCTAACCTGACCAGTCAGAATGTCCCATCATTGGGTACAGTACTGGTCCAAGGTTAAGGGCCAAACCCAGGTAGGGCTAAGCATGGTCATTTGGGTGGATTGATGTAGATACTCAGCAGACTTCTGCAACTGTGAGTTGTGCTGGACTACATAGACCTAGAGCTACCAGGACCACACACATGAAGAGAACTCCCTGGATAAAAACACCCAATAGGAAAAAATAAATAGATGTAGAAAGAGATAGATTTCTTTTTTGTTTATTTTGGATTAATATAAGGGTACATTATTTGCATTTTTAAGGTAAAGTCTGAGTTTCAGTTGAGTCCTTCACCTAGGAGGTGGGCCATATACTCCAACATTGTACCTGTTAGGAGTTTGCAGAACCTCCTCCCTCCTTCCTCCCTTTCCCCTTCTTGAATTTAATTGTGTTTCTCTGTCATGTGGGCCTGTAGTTGTTCATCTACTAGCTTCAAATTAGTATTGAGTACATGGTATGCTCGCTTTTCCATTCTTGAGATAATTTACCAAGGAGAATGCAAGAGAGACAGATTTCTGATGGCATCATCTGAGACATGGATGCAATATGGCCAGAGTTTCTAACCCTCCTCTGACTCTCAGTTATTTGAACTGGTAAAGTCCTGATTTTCCTACAATAAATTTAAGTTGTGTTTCTGTTATAATAAAAAATGAACAACTTTGACTCCTAAAAGCAAATCAAGTTGAATATACACATACTCAACTGAAAAATCATTCACTCACTAATTTTCATTATTTGTATATTGAAATACTCAACATTAATGGAGTTAGGTCCTAGAAGTATAAAGATATGATTCCCAAACCAGGAAAAGACACAAGAAAAGAAAATTATAGACCAATATCACTAATGAATATTGATGTAAAAATATTCAACAAGATCCTAGCAAACAGAATCCAGCAACACATCAAACAAATTATATACCATGACCAAGTGGGTTTTATCCCAGAGTCTCAAGGCTGGTTCAGTATATGTAAATCTATAAATATAATTTAGCACATAAATAAATTTAAAAACAAAGATCATATGATTCTCTAAATTGATGCAGAAAAAGCTTTGATAATAAATTGTGGTACATGCATACCATGGAATATTATGCAGCCTTCAAGAAAGATGGAGACTTAACTTCTTTCATGTTTACATGGATGGAGCTGGAAAATATTCTTCTTAGCAAAGTATCTCAAGCATGGAAGAAAAAGTATCCAATGTACTCAGCCCTACTATGAAACCAATTTATAGCTTTCATATGAAGGCTATAACCCAATTATAGCCCAAGAATAGTGGGGAAAGGGGCAAAGGAGGGGAGGGGAAAGGGAGGGTAGGTGGAGGGAGGGTAATTGGAGGGACCACACCTACAGTGCATCTTAGAAGAGTACTTAGAAGGTGAAACTTACTAAATGAAGAATATAAATGTCTGAACACAATAACTAAGAAAATGCCATGAAAGCTATGTTAACCAGTTCAATGAAAATATTTCGAATTGTATATAAACCAGCACATTGTACCCCATGATTGCATTAATGTACACAGCTATGATTAATAAAATAAAAAAAAGAAATATAAAGATATAAGAATCAATTTCTCTTTAAATAAACTTGTAGTCTACAGAGGAGACAGAGAAGTAGATAGGCAAAAACCACAATACAATGTGACAGAGACAATGATAAATCTATTAATGAATGCAGTGGACCTCACAGGGATGGCACTCATTGCAGACTAGCACAACATTCTGAGGAAGAGATATCTGAAATTTGTTTAGAAGAATAAGTTAGAGTAGTAAGCCAAGCTGAGTCAGGGGTGAGGGAAGTTTGTCGGGATGGGCAAAGGGGGATGTTAAGCCTAAAGAAGAGCCTATGTGATACATAGGTGTGAAGTAGCCTGACTACTTTGAGGAACTACAAGTAAGTAGTTCAGCATGACTGATCTGTGGGAAGAAGGAAGGAGCAAGAAGGAGGTGAAGCCAGAGAGAGATACGTGGGCAGTCATGACTGAATTGTAACCCAAAGACAGTCAAGGGCTGCAGATAACAGTTATGTCCTGAGAATTATTTCTATCACTGTGGATAAATGATGCACAATTTTTAACATTTGATATTTGTGTGCGCTCATGTGCGTGCACACACACACATATATACCTACAGCTTACTCAGGTATCACTCACATATTCTTTTCCAAGTTCAGTCCTAACTGGCTCTCAGCTAAGAATCAAGTTGATTGTCCAGGAATTAGTGAGGTCTCAGAGCAGACATGGCAAACACAATTTAAGCTGTAGCAGATAAACCGATACTAGGTAATTAAGAGCTAATATTCTTTTTTGCACATTTGATCAGCACACACTTCAAATTCTCAATAATGATTTTTCTAAAAGTTTTCCTTTGAGTGAGTAAGACAGATTTTCATCATCGTGTTTTCTCTCTTAGAAAATGCTCACCAGCCTAGGGAAGGCACACTTACTGCATCAAGGGTACAGAGAACATATTACCACTGGTTCATGAAATTCAATGAGGATTTACTAACAAGAATTGTGGTGTCTGAGGACCAATTAAAAAAATATGTAGATCTGGTTCAATCCAACAAATACCCATTAAGTTTCTACCCTGTGAGAGCCAGTGTTCTAGAAGCTCTAGGGGTACAAGCTGAATTCCCCATGCAAAAACAAATTTTCTCAACCATGCTATGAAAGGTTCTTTATATATCAAAGTTGGCAGGAAATAGAGGACTAAAATTGTTTCAAACTGTTGTTGGCAGTAAGCTTCTGTCTGTGTTAATTACACTCTGTGTTTGATGTTCATCATTCAGTCAACAGTTAACGCATTGTAGCCTTTCTACGATTGACTAAATACCAAATTACTGTGTACAGCTTTTTGGATTTCTGAGTTTATCAAATTTATATCATGCCCAGACTCATTGATCTAATAGTCTGGAGATTTTTCCAGCCCTAACTCCTTTGATAAACAACTAGTCAATGAAAATATTGGGTGCAAATATAGGGTCCTGAGGAAAAGCTTAAATATTTGAAACCCTTAAGAAACAGATATTTGAGGAAATGCTTCTTACTTTCAATTAGAAAGGAGCACTTATGAAAAGGTAAATTTGCACTATATTTTAGTATTGGCTATTGTACATCTCTCATATTCACAATCACTGATATGTGATTACATAATGCATAGACATTATCGGAAAAAATTAACAGAATTTAGTTGGGTGTATGTGCATATACATGCTTGTATACCTATGTATTTTGGCATGAAAGTGACAAAAAGTTATTAAAAAATAATTCCAGGTAAATACCCTAATGGACAGAGATCAAATAAAAATGTTTTGTGTTTCTGAGTTTTATGTCCAGTATTCAGTTCTCAAAAGATGTATTAAAATAGGTATTTTAGCACGAAAGAGAGAAGGTAGCCCCCAATTGCACTAGATTGCAAGGGCCAGTTTTGTACATCTCTATCTCAGTTCCATGTTCAGTAACTTAACTTGAGTAGATTTCAGTTGGCTGTGGTGAGAGTAGTTACACCATAGTAATTGGCAAATGCTATAAATGAGAGCTGTTTTTATCTGGGAGAGCTGATTGGTAATCATTTACCAATACTTCACTACATATATAGTTCGTTTATGAAGATGTACACATATATGTATATATGTGTGTATGCATGTGTACATATATGTGTGTATTATACATATACAAATGCATATATATAAAACACAATGTTGAGGAATAGAATGCTAAACAGAATATATATAGTGTTGTAATAATATAATGTAGGAATTATTTTATCCTTGTGTCCTTACACTGGACATTGGGTTGCTTTTCTCTTTAGTAGTTGTAAATGTACGTGTATAGATAGATAATAAACAGATGATAGATAATGAAAAAGAAAGATATCATGAGTAACTAAATAATAAAATTATTACTACGAGCATAAATAAATAAGACTGGGATAAAAATAAATACTAATTAATACATGTAGAAAAATTCTGGCTCAGTGCCCATAGCTCAGTGGTTATGGCACCAGCCACATAAACTGGGGCTGGCAGTTTCAAACCCAGCCTGGGCCAGCTACACAACAATGACAACTACAACAACTACTACAAAAAAAAAAATAGTCGAGAGTTGTGGTGGCCACCTGTAGTCAAAAATAGCTGAGCATTGTTGTGGGCACCTGTAGTCCCAGCTACTTGGGAGGCTGAGGCAAGAGAATCACTTAAGCCCAAGAGTTTGAGGTTTCTGTGAGCTGTAATGCCATGGCACTCTACTGAGGGTGACATAGTGAGACCCTGTCTCAAAAGAAAGGAAGAAAGAAAGGAGGGAGGGAGGGAAGGAAGGAAGGAAGGATCGAATGGCTTTACTAAAAAGAAAGGAAAAAATCTTAAGCATTTCAAAAACTTGTTAGAGCTAGAAAAATAACTTAATCCAACTGCCGTTAAAGTAATCCAACTGCCCATTTCACCTATAAGGAGGCAGAGACACAAAGCGTTTAAGTGGCTTACCTACAAGTATAAGACCAGGCAAGTGACAAGGCCAGAACCAGAGTCAAGTCTTCTAACTCGGGTTTCTAACAGGCTCATTAGACCTGTTGCACTCCCTTTTATGACAATTTAACAGACTGAAATTGCCAAAGCAAGCATCAATTTTTCCAGTAAATGTTTTCCATTGTTATAACAAAACCTCAAGTGCTTCAGGGCCTGTTAAGAGAACAGAAATATATTGTAGACTTTTTTAAGGCAGCTCCCACAGGTCTTTCCAACCTTTGACCTTAAAAATAGAAAGTCTAGAACACAAAATTTGAGATAGGGAAAGTATTTTTTTTTTACAAAATTTCTCTTACTGTTTGCAGTTTCCACCATCATTTAATGCAAACATACAGATGTGGTTTTCCCCATCTCTGAATATTAAGCTAGTTATATTACTTAAGGAGATTAGAAACTGCCTATCACTACTGTAAGATACTGTCTTAGTCCATTTTGTGCTGCTGTAACAGAATACCACAGACTGGGTAATTTCTAATGGATAGACTTTATTTTTGGCCTCGCAGTTCTGAAGGTTGGGAAGTCCAAGATCCAGAGGACACACCTGACAAGAATCCTCCTGTTGCATCATAATGTGGCTGCAGGTATGACATGGTGAAAAAGAAGGCGCAAAAGGGGACTGAACCCAGAATTTTATTGGGAACCCAATCCCATAATAATGGTACTACTACATCCATGAGGGCAGTGCCCCCATGATCCAAAAGCCTCTTAAAGGTCCCACCTCCCAACACCCCCACATCAGCAATCAAGTTTCCAACACATAAACTTTGGGGGACACTTTTAAACTATAGCAGATAAGAATGTGTCAGGATATAATAAAAAGATCTGACAGATTTATGATTAATATAGAAATTGCCTGATGTTATCTAAAATACCCATTCAATGAGAATGCTTACAGAAGATAATTTATATTTCACAAACTGACAGATTACCAAAAATGATACTTCCAGTGAGAAGTCACTTCCTAGGAGGAAGCTGACTTCTGTCTCTTCCCCACTTGATAACTTCCCTTAGTAGTCATCTCTGATGGCACTGTGTCTTCTCTTTTGCCTAAAACATCCATTCATTCACTAAAAATAAACTAGGCAGCAGGGCAAAAAAAGAGTAGGTTTTAGAACAAAATATACAGCTTTGAATCATAATTCAGCTACTTCCTAATCATGAAAGAAAGATACTTAACCATTCTGATCCTCAATTTCTTTCTGAAGAATTACTTTCGGCTTCTGGGCACGGTGGCGTTGGCGCCATGAGGCTGACACCGTGTGTGCTGTACAGCGCAGCCCGTGCCACCTGGCAGGAGAGCTTCCCCCTGAGCCGGTGTGACATGGCTCGCTGGTTCCCGGGCCACATAGCCAAGGGGCCGAAGAAGATGTAGAACAGCCTGAAGTGGGTAGACTGTGTTGTGGAGGTCCATGATGCCCGGATCCCACTTTCAAGACGCAACCCTCTGTTTCAGGAAACCCTTGGGATTAAGCCTCACCTGCTGGTCCTCAACAAAATGGACTTGGCGGATCTTACAGAGAAGTAGAAAATTATGCAGCACTTAGAAGGAGAAGGCCTAAAAAATGTAATTTTCACTAACCGTGTAAAGGATGAAAACGTCAAGCAGGTCATCCCCATGGTTACTAAGCTGATTGGGAGCAGCTGCCACTACCAGCGAGGAGAGAACCTGGACTACTGCATCATGGTGATCAGGGTCCCCATTGTGGGCAAGTCCTCCCTTATCAACTCCCTCAAGAGGCAGCACCTCAGGAAAGGAAAAGCTACCAGGGTGGGCGGTGAGCCTGGGATCACCAGATATGTTATGTCCAGAATTCAGGTCTGTGAACAGCCACTCATGTTCCTCCTGGACACTCCTGGTGTGCTGTCACCTCTGATCGAAAGTGTGGAGACAGGCCTGAAGCTGGCCCTGTGTGGGATGGTGTTGGACCACCTGGTCGGAGAGGAGACCATGGCCGACTACCTGTTCTACACTCTCAATAGGCACCAGCTCTTCAGGTATGTGCAACACTACAGCCTGGGTGGTGCCTGTGATGACATAGAGCATGTGCTAAAGAGTGTGGCTGTGAAGCTGCAAAGGATGCAGAAGGTGAAGGTGCTTATGGGCACAGGTGATGTGAACATCATTCAGCCCAACTACCCCGCAGCAGCCTGAGACTTCCTCCAGACTTTCCGCAGGGGCCAGCTGGGCCCTGTGATGCTGGACCTTGATGTCTCGCAGGGCTACCCCCTTGCCCAGGCAGACCCTTGAGCTGGTGCTGAGGGCACCAGAGACATGTGGCCTCCAGACCTTCCCGGCCTGGGTGTTTGAGGCTTAGGATAGCTCACCCTTTTCCAGAAGCTCCATGCCAGCCACATGACTCAGGCCTTTCCTCCCAGAAGGGGTGCTTCCCACCTTGGCCTGGCTGGCCTGAATCCTGGGCCCCTGTCACATCCCTGATCAGCCTGCATGCCTGGCCAGCAAGGACATTCCCACTCTGTGTCTCTTGAGTTTTGTGCTATTTCAGAAGGAGGCATGGTTGTAGTCTCTAATTGTTAACCTGAATCAGAAGGCTTGTTTTAGCTGGCCCATGAATTGTATAGCTCTTGAGCCGGGGGCCCACGTGTTCAAGCCCCTCCTGTGGAATGTGGGAAATTGACAGGTTGGACCGGTGTCCTGCAGCCCTACAGCAAGGAAGCGCCTCGTTGCCAGC
The DNA here is from genome assembly GCA_963574655.1 of Perodicticus potto. Taxonomy (NCBI): domain Eukaryota; kingdom Metazoa; phylum Chordata; class Mammalia; order Primates; family Lorisidae; genus Perodicticus; species Perodicticus potto. The sequence continues at coordinate 9,746 of CAUYRH010097379.1, forward strand.
AGAGGGTTTATTTCACAACACTGTGGGATATGCTCACAGACAGGACAAGAGGTTCTAAATAACAAAACTCAGGACTGGCCTCTCCCCTCAGTGCCCTGGTGGCCTGGTCCTAGGGGAGCTTGTGCTCGGCATTGCTGCATACAGGCTGGGGGTCTCTTGGTGTGGACAGTGGAGCCCCTAGGCCTCTGATCACCTTCTAGTGGGAGAATGGGACTCTGCTTCAGTGGGGTGCAGGGATGGTATGGGGCCCTTGCTGGCCCCTCTGGATGTGCACCCTGCTCTCAGTAACTGAAATGACCCCCCAGCACCATCTGCTTCCTGCTGAAACCTGACTTCCTGGGGAGGATGTGCTCAGGTTCACAGCTGTATCGAATGCTAACGTGGTGAATAAACTGTCGTTGAAGGGTGAAAAAAAAAAAAAAAGAATTACTTTCTTAAGAATTTCTTGGCTCGGTACCTGTAGCTCAAGTGGTTTAGGTGCCAGCCACATACACCAGAGCTGGCGGGTTTGAATCTGGCCTGGGCCTGCCAAACAATGACAACTACAACCAAAAAATAGCCAAGCTTTGTGGCAGGCACCTGTAGTCCCAGCTACTTGGGAGGCTGAGGCAAGAGAATTGCTTAAGCCCAGGAGTTGGAGGTTTCTGTGAGCTGTGACGCCATGGCACTCTACCCAGGGAAATAGCTTGAGTCTCTGTCTCAAAAACAAAATTAAGGATCTGTAGCCAGCTTTCCGCAGAGGTTCCCATCCAAAAGGAGCGTTAAAGGACAGAAACGCAGCAAGAAAGCCAATGGTTTGAATCTGAGCCAAAAGAAAAGGTCGAAGACTGCACATCAACCCTGCTGGGGAGATCTGAGACCCCGAGGACACAAACAGAAAGGTACAGAGCACATCACCAAGCGGACAGGAGTCCCCTCCCCCATGAAGGAGGTTTGCAGTATACGCCATACCTCCATACAAACAAGCCAGCAGAGTCCGGACGTCCTCCCATCCTACCCCACGGGAGAGACCTTCTAAAAACCAAACCTTCTTCCCCTTCTAGGGTGCCGTGGTGCTCTCCAGCCAGGCATAAAACCGTCTATACTCTCTACCTGCAAGTCGGAGTTCCTGGTGTTCCCCTCCACTCTCACCCCAAGGTCTGGAGGCCGGTCCCCCACAGAGTCCAGATTCTTGGAGATTTTCTTGAGGGGTGTGGACGAGCACAGACTGTTGCTGAACTGTGCTGGTTTTCTGGCTCAGGAGTGGTGAGAGGGGAGTGAGCCAGAGGAGACCTGGCTGGAGGGAAGGTCTCCTGAGGCACAAAATGGCAGCCAGCTCCAGGAACAATAGCAGGAGAGCTGCATCCCTGGGGATGTTTTGAGGAGACAATCCCAGTTCTGGGCGGCCAGGGGAAGCAGGCGGCTTCTCCAGTGCCAGTAGAGGCTTCTCCGGTGCCGGCAGAGCGGACCAGCAACCAAGGCACGTGAAGGATTTGCCTGAGGCGGTACCGGCCGGGACAGAGTGCAGGGATTAGAATACTCTCAGAGGGGCTGCTTGGCTTATCTTTGGACCAACCTGGCCCTCAGGTGATGGAAGCTGAGACAAAAGGCTAGAACTCACAGACTGAGCCAGACCCATTTGCAGCCCCAGTCTGATCAGGGAAAATAGCCTTGACAGAAATAAATTCTGCGAACTTGTTCTGTTCCAGCAGCAA